>BQNB010092875.1:0-20247 GCA_026074375.1 Tanacetum coccineum
AGGGGATACATCAGGAAAATCTTGAACTATTGGCACGTCTTCAAGTCGCTTCTTCTCCGACTTGTCTTCAACCTCCTTTGCAGTGACATGTGCCAAAATAAAGATAGGAAATCCTTTTTGCATGTACTTCTGCATTTTAGTGCACGAAATGATGTTTAATCGTATCACATTTCCCTGGTTACTTCCATCATCATGTATGATTAAGGTTTCATTTCCCCAGGGAATGCAGACAATCTTCTCAGCACACATAATGACCGCTTGGTATTTCGCCAACCAATCCATACCGATTATAGCGTCAAAACTACCAAGTTCTATGGGCATTAAATTTATGTTGAATGGGTGGTTTAAGAGATTCTCTAATGGCGAGAAAATTCGATAATGATTTATCCTAGGGCGACTAGTGATGTGTCTTGGCTTCTCGGCTTAGGATTTGGTATAAGATGATGCCAACTTTATAGTAAGACATAGTGAAGGTTTGCTTAGTTGATAGGGTTACTAATTCAATTTCCAAAAGTAAATGCGTTTTATGAATACACACACAAAACATGATATAAGTAGAAAATTATTTCCTTAACAAGAGGTTTTTAGAGTGACTACTCTCAGCACGGCATGGTACCTTCCTGAATTATACATAGTTGATCAGGCCATGTATAATTGAGGACTAACGATGCATTGCTCATTTTCGTCAAAATAGCGTTATAATTTCATGATATTCGTGAGAGTAGTTTGTAAGAGTAAATAAGGAACTTAAGTTAATATTGACGAAATTCTCATAATACGATAATTTGAAATCATTCGTACAACTAAAATCTTAGGGAAATACAACGAGAATTCTTAAGGAAATAAAGTTTAAGATAGTTCCAATTTAGGGTTTGCTAGGCAAGGCGAGTCAACTTTATCTTTTAAGCTTCGATCTCATCCTTCTTGTTGTTATGGTCTTGATCGGTTTCTCCTCCTCTTAAGGTATGCACCACTCCATGTGCTCCAGCACCTCCAATTTGGTTTTTATGGCTTTGGTTCTTTTGCTCTGGGCAATCCCTCTTGTAGTGCCCTTGATTCCCACATTCATAGCAAATAGCCTTCTGACTTGCCACAATGACCCTTTGGTTGTTAACAGCATTGGCATTTCCCGTACCCCTACAGTCACGGGCGATGTGACCATATTTGTTGCATTTATAGCACTTTGGAGCACACGGACCGTCATGGTGGTAATTGCACTTTGAGCACAGGGGTCTAGATCCCCCATATGGTTTCTTATCACCCGATCCAGCAGTGTATGCCCTGCCGGTGTTTTGCCTCTTGATTTGTTGTTGTTGTTGATTCTGACTATTTCGGGAAGTGTTTTCAAACTTCCTCTTGTTCTCAGTCTGGCGTTCAGTAAGAGTTCTGATCTTTTTATCCACACGTTTCTGGAACTTCACTATTGGACACTCACTCTTGAAGTGTCTCAGACTTCCACACTCATAACAGGCGTGAGTTCGTTGATTCCTAGCAGCAGCAGGATTCCTACAATCCTGGGTCATGTGGTCAACCTTCTTGCAATTCCCGAACTTTACAGTACATTGCCCATTGTGGTTACCTTCCCACTTTCTCTTGTTGTTAGCATTCTCTGCTACCTTGCATTCTTGTTGTTCGGTCTGGCTTATTGACTTACGGGCCATGTTGGTTTTCGTCTCATAAATGGCAATAGCCTCGATAGCATTAGCCACTCGCTCGGCTATAACCCGCTCAATTTCCTCAACACTCATCCCTTGATCAACAGTTGTCATTGTTTCCTGAAAGTCACAGGGAACAAAATGTATATGAAGTTTCATTCAAGGGAAAATCATGACACTCCGTGATCCCAACAAGTAGGTAAGGTGAGACCACGTTATGCATAGATATAAGATAACAGCAACCATAGCATAAATAAATCCCCATCGTCCAGTAGCATGATCATAACCAACAGCGTAAGTTAATACTTAATACATCATTTTACATGAGTAAAAGAGTACAAGCTTTTTATTAACACTACCAACCGAGTATTACTCAAGTTTAGTGGAATACAAAATGAGCTACACTGACAAATCTATTTGTCTATGGCCAGGGTGCCTCTCAAGATTCTAGATGCTAGACTCTTATGTTATCTTTAAGTGACTCCACATTCTCTGGTGGTGGTGATGATGAAGGTAGTGTAGCAACATCTCGGTAATGCCTGCCTTAGCAGATGGTGATCGTGGAGTATGGTGTTAAATAAACATCCGTACTGTACGGGATTTGGTCTCAAAAGACAAGATGATATGGTGTGGGTGGCCTAGGAGCAGACTCATCAGTCGTAATTGCCTCTGCATCCTCAGCTTGAGGGGATAGGATCATCTGTAGGTACAGTAGGAGGGTCGACTAGAGCTAGGTGCTCCTCCTCCTCCCCGTCCTCCTCATCCTTCTCAACATCATCATCATCGTTGTCATCATCAGATGGCTCATTATCATAATTGTCTCATCCGTCGGCAGGATGGTCAGCAGGATCCTCCTCAGGGTCCTCCTTATCCTCTTCCGGATTAGAGTCAGCAATGTAGCCTGGTGATAAGGCTGTAGGTGAGGCATCAGCAGATAGAGGCTGATCCTTCATTAGTTCCTCTAGCTCCTCATCAGAAGCTCAATGGAATCTCCATGGCTCGGAATTAATATAAACAGACGTGTAGGAAATCGTCTATAATGAAAACATAACCGCTTGCAGCGAGCAAAACTTAACTTATATAAATATATTATATAAGGCTGGTATGGTAGATACGAGTATGCACTTATGGCATAAATGAATGATGGTAAGGTATCATATTCGATAGCTTAATGTTTAGGTAGCGCTTAGGACCTACGAGCTTATCGTACTACCTTGCCTAAAGAAATATTCCCCTATTTATATAAATATCCATTATATAAATAATTGTAGAGTTGTGCGAAAGAATGCAAACTCATCTTTGTATATATACAATATACCCTCATAGTAATATACGTACTATAATATAAACACGTATATCAATTATGAATGCATCTAGTCCCACTAATGCAATCAACTAGTGTGTCATGTAAGCATCTAGTAAAACTAACTAATGCAAACAACTAGTGTGTGTCCCATAAAAACCCTTTTTATGAATGCAATGTTTGAAAATGGTTATAGTCTAGCAAAAACATTTTGACCTGGTTCTCTATAACCTTGGCTCTTGATACCAATCTGTAACACCCCCAAATTGGGTCGCAGCGGAATAAGGGTCTGGGGCGTGTTACTTCAAGATCAATAGCACAAGATATATAAGAACGACACAAAAAGTCGTTTAAAATGATACATTGGATTTAATTGAAAGACTTAATACAAAAGCATATAGCTTTACTTGTTCATTGTTGAATATTACAAAAGTTGACAATACATTTCCCAAAATATGATGCACCTAAATCTTTAAGCGTGCAATCCAAAATGTTATCCCAATGCTTCATTGCATCCCATGCCTATTGGTCCTCTATGAAAAACATTGCTTAAAAACGTCAACAATAATGTTTGTGAATTCATAGGTTTGATAAATCAAAATATGTAGGACCGCAAGACTTTTCCCGTGATAATGCAACACATGCACGCATCACAAAACTAGATTATATTTACACTAAGCTCGACGATCTTTCTTGCAATTAAACTATATATTGCAATTTCTGCCCGATTAGATGTTCAACCCGAAAACATCCCAAAATTCGACATGCTATAACGTTCGTTCTCGGTGATAGCTAGTCACCCGAACGGGTTCGCGAGGTCATTTCCCGAATAAGAATCTATTAAATAACATTCGAGCTCATATATGTAATTCCCAGACGTCATCGATGCAATTGAAGTTCATGATAATGGGCTTAACTTCGGGTTATCGCTACTTAGATAAAAATGTAATCCAATCCTTGCGTCCAATTTATAAAACAAAGCATGTTTCCCTATAGTACTTTGATAACCACATATAATTCTATACAGCTTAATCACCATCTAATTGTTTTGGAAAAATTGCATTTAATTAGTTAAGACGTTTATAATTACTGTTGTAGTAAAACTGGCGTAACTTTCGCGTTTTAAGCCCGATTTTGACGTTTCTTATGCCCACGCTTTTGTATTAGGACGAGTTATCATAATTTGACATTTTCATATTTTTGATCCTCTGATGAACAGTACTTTTACTGTTCATACCGGTTATAAATTTATTTTTATAGTTTTAGTTATCGTAAACGTCGTATTTTATTCGTTATAGCTCCGTTTTTAGCGATTCGTTCGAGCACGTTTTCGTAATTGAAAATTATATCAATTTATAAGGTTTACAAAAATAAAAGTTTCTGTCATGAACAGTAACTTTTATAAAAATAGTTTTATAAAAGTATTAATTGTCGTAAACTCGCGAAATTCATAACTCGTTCGTTATTAATTGAAAAATTACGATTCTTATCATTTTGGAATCCTAAAAATATGTATAATTTGTTAAAAATACCAAACTTGCTGTTTGAATAATTTTTATAAAAAGTTTTTATAAAAATTCTTTTACGACTTTGTTTATTAACGTATAACTTGTTTTTACCGTATCTTTTTCGTTATTAATCCGTTTTTCGAGTTTCTTATCATTTTGGAATCCTAAAAATATGTATTATTTGTTAAAAATAATAAACTTGCTGTTTTATAAATTTTTTATAAAAGTTATTTTATAAACCCGATTAATTAACGTATAACTCGTAATTAGCGTAACTTTTTCGTTATTTATCCGTTTGACAAGTTTCTTACCTTTTTGGAATCGTTACGAGATGTAGAATATTTATAAAACATAATATCCACTGTTTGGAATTCGATTCCAAACAGCCCCTTAATATCTATATATTTACTTATTTATTAAACTTGTTTTATATACTTTTTAACTAAGTAATTTCCACAAGTTTTTCCCACACTCTTAATATACTATATCATATATTTTATATAATCCATAGTCCTTATATTGTCCATAAGTCCAAGTCATTAAGTCCTTAACAACATTTTTAAACCATAATCTCCATAAGTAACTTTTTACTACAAGTTCATCCATAACCACTTTTACATCATAACCATAAGTGTACAAGTCTTTTACTTCCATTATGACTTTATTTTAGTGTCCATATATCATGACTAAAAGCTCATAAAACTATATTTACAAGAAAAATCCATGTTTACAAGTTAAACATATCCTAATGGTGATTTCACTACATAAACATCACATATACATATAATCATATAGATGAAAAGTTAAGGGCTTTAGATAACCTTAATGAGATGATGTAGGATGATGACAAATAAGTGCTAAACCCTTGTTTAGACTTTAAACCCAAGATTATAACCAAGAAAACCCTAGTTTCCAAATGAAAACCCTAATCTTGATTTATTGCTTCAACACTTGTAAATGATTAGCCAATGCTTGGAAACACCTTAGAATGTCTTAAGAATGATGTATGTAGATGTGTATAGGTTGTATAAAATTTGATATGGATTGGGTATTAAGGTTGGTTTGAGCCGTGGGTGGCTAAGGGCACAAAGGAAGAGATTTTTGATCTTTTTAGCTAAGTGTTTTGATATGGCACAAGAAAAAGTAAGCGCCCTTTTATACTATGCAGAAATTTAGTGTTTCGACATATATCTCGTTTTCGCCATTAAACTTTTTGCGTTAATAGGAGAATACGAGACGATCCTAATATGGAACACGATCGTCTAAGCCAGCTCCTATAATTATTTCCCAAGACCTAAAATCAGATTTTACGAATCTCGATTCCTCGGTTGGCGTGCCAAACTTACTGCTCATAGTGAACTTATTACAACCACGCCAAAGATCCGTTTTTTGACCAACAAGCTCATCAAAACTACATCTAACACGACACATGACAACTTATACTAACCACTAAATCCATTTTTTTTTTTTTATATCCACCATAAACACTTGACCCTCGCAAGTTTCAACCGATTTTATCACATATATACACATTTACGTATATCAATCAAATGAATGAAATAATTGAAATAGACATAAAAATGAGCTCACTATGCTATATGGAGCAAAGTCGGGAAACAAAAGGCACTCGTCTCGTCCTTCTTGGCTCTTATATCATGCTCACTACCTCACCCGAACCAAACCAAAGCAAACTCGAGACCAACCCAATAACTATTCAATAATCAAACACAAAGAACCCTTTGTGTCTTGTACCCGGTTCGAACCCACAGCCTTCCAAGCAAAACCACTTCCTTTGACCCTTGCTTGGTTCGAACCAAGAAGGAAAAGAGAAACCAAACTATAACTTGGTTCCTACTTGATTCACCTCATCATTTAAGTGATACTTTAATGTGTTAATGAGATCAAACTAGAAAAATGAATGGTTTGTGTGGGTGATGGAGTTTGACCGAACCACAAAGAGAAGGAGGAGAAATATCTTTGAAATTATTTGTGTGTGGGATGAAATATTCGGCTGCCACCAAGACCAAGAGAGAAATAGAAATATCTTGTAAATATCTAATTAATATCTTGTGTAAATATCTCATGCTAAATTGAACTCAAATTTGTTAAACTCTATTCTTAAATCATAAAGTTGAGTTTTAAGAGTTTCAAAGCTTTTTAGAAAGGTTTTTAAACAAGTTTTGTCATTATGTACCTCCAAGTCTGAAAAAGCCATAAGAGCCATGTTTGTAGGGACTTCATCATCTGCCATATAGCTCCAGTGAAAACTAGCTCCATCAATAGCCAACATGGCTTTGGAAGAAGTTTCTTCCACATTTACAGTCCTTCTAGAGCTATCTTGATTCCTGTTCCTGCTATCTTGGTTCTTAGGTCCTCTACACTCCCTAGCAAAGTGTCCCAGCTTGTGACTGTTGAAACACTCTACCTTAGATTTGTCATATCAAGCTGTGTCACTCCCATTGATAGTGATCTTTCTACCAGTTTTTTAGAAAAAACTTTTTGTCCTCATGCTCAACAATGCTAACTGCCACTTCAAATCTATCTCTTCTAAGTCATCTTCATGGATTTGTTCAAGGTCCTCATGTACAAGTTGAGACCCGTTTGGTTGATTGGCCAAAAATGCATAAATAGTGGCATCACTTAAGTTAGCAGTACTAACTTGAGTACTAGCAGTGCTAACTTGAGTGCTAGCAGGGCTAACTTGAGAGTTAGCAGTACTAACTCTATGAGCAATATTAACTTCATTAGTACTGCTAGTAGATAACACAAAAGCCACGTTTTGGGAACTTGATCTTGAGCTTGGAGTTCTTTTAACCTCTTGTTCAACAATTTTGAAATTGTTGTAGAGATCATCAAAGCTCATTGTGTCTAGATCAGGTTTATTCCTCCAGACCACAATATGAATATTCCACTCAGAAGACAGACTTCTAAAAAATTTCAAATTGAGATCTTCTTGTGAAATATTTTCACCTAAGATAGCCAGCTGACTTACAATCTTCTGAAGCCTGTTAAAAATAAAGTCAAGAGTCTCTATGCTTGGAGAACTAAAGTTCTCATACATTTGCTTCAGGAGAGTCTTCTGAGTCTTCTTTGTGGCTTCATTACCACAAAATCTTGTTTGTATAGCAACAAACAAAGTCTTAGCATTCTTGTACTGATTAAATGTCATTAGATTTTCATTAGAAAGTGCCATCAGTAACATACTTTTTGCCTTCATATCATTCTTCTTTTGAACCTTTTCTTCAGTAGTTACAGGACCTGGTATTAGTGTAGTTGAAGTACCATCAGCATTTGTTGTTATTTTAGCTGCAGGTTTGAATGAGTTTCCATTCTTTATGACATCCCATAGAGCATAGTCTTTTACTTGAAAGTATTACTCAATCCTTAGCCTCCACATATCATATTCACCCTATTTGAGAGTAGGCAACTTTGCAATATTAGTGATTTGAGTAGTTTCTAGATCCATCTCTTCCTTGTGAGTAAATAGTTCTTCTTGTTAGTTTCTTCTAGATCAAAGTTTCAGAACACAAGCTCTGATACCACTTGTTGATCCCAACTTAAGATCTATTCTTTAGCTTGTAAAGTTTAAGTTACTTTGGATAAATCCAAAACAACTATGGTAGAGAATTTGTGAATACTAAAGAGTATGCAGAATCTACTCTTTTAATACTTAGAAGAATGTTAATGAAACAATAAACTTTAAGAACAATGATGTAACTAAAAAGCTCCAATATTATTATTATGAATAATACGAGTACTCTGTGTAGTACTAGGGTTTACAACCTTGAAGCTATGTATCAAAACGTCTATGACTATTGTGTATGCAATACCATAACCTAGGATCTCCTTTTATACACTAAGGAGTCCTTTACAAGATAACTACAAATCTTCTATAATATTAATCTTATAAATATTTATCTTATACGAATCTTTCTAATAATATAAGATATACACAAAATATTCTAATACAAATCATATCACACATCTTTATCTCTTCAGCAAGTCTTTATCTTCATGCAGCAGTCTTAATCTTCTATCAGCAGTGTTAAGTTTACACTGGCAGTACTAATTCAACTCCAACAGTACTAACTTTGGCTTGGCAGTACTAAGTGTGATAAGTTTAATTTCCAACAATTATTATGGAGTTGATAAAACTCCCTTAGTATGGTGTAAGATCAGTTTGTTTAGAACTTATATCTAGGAATAATAATATTAATAACATAATGCACAGCGAAATTAAACAAAGAACAATGTTATCATCAACATGGTTTTTCTTATTATCTTTCCATACAAGCCCCAATTCTAGACGATCAACTCTAGAACGTGTTATCTACACTATAACAAGGAATCATAAGATCCTTGAGGCTAAACTATCTAGGCGTTTACAAGAATCATACGCCTAGAACACACACACCTTTAGTCGACTACATTTTTTGTGCACGCCTAAACTACATGCCTAGGACCTCCTTTTATAACATAAGGAGTCTAAGACTTACAAAGGAAGATAAACATTAGACAAATAAATCTTTTAAACATTTAGGAATATCTTCTGTTATCGTTTATCTGAATAAGGAGATCTTCTAGTATCTTTAAAATCTTCCATCTTTTGAAGAATTCCAGCTTTGCATTTAAGTCCTTTTGTTTTATTCTTTTACTCATTTTGTCTCATCAAATCAAGAATCCCAACAATGTACCTGTATCAATTATCTCTTAAATGTCACCAACATTCTCCACAATCATCCCACAATCAATACCATTCTTCACTCCTCCACCACCTCAATCAACACCAACAACTGAAGCTACAAATCCTCTATCTACACTTCTAAATTTCGCATCAGCCTTCCAATTCGACAATAGAGTCACAACATTGGAAAAAGAAGTTGCTAAACTCAAAAGAAATGATCCTCTCAATACTCAAGTGATTACTCTAGTCGATGAATATCTAGACGAAAGACTCAGAGTCACCAGAGAAGAATTTATGAACCGCCTTTCTTCATCTATCACTGCAAGGATCACTGAGCAAGTCAAGATACAACTTCCTCAGATTCTGCCATAGGAAGTGTCTAACTTTACCCCTCCATAGATTAAACGCATGATTACAGAGTCACTTGGATATGTTGTTCTAGCCAGGGAGTCTTCTCAACTACAATCTTCATATGAGGCTACTGCAACGCTTATAGAATTTGAGTTGATGAAGATTCTGATCGACAAAATGGATAAAAGTGAATCATATCTGGCAGCTCCTGAGTACAGAGATTGCTATGAAGGATTAAAAAAGTCTTATGAACTCGACAAGACTTTCTTCTCTACTTATGCTAAAGTGTATTCGTTAAAGAGAAGCCGCAAAGATAAAGATAAAGATGAAGACCCTTTCGCTGGATCAGACCGAGGGTTGAAGAAGAGGAAGACTAACAAGGATATAGAATCAGCGAAAGGTCCTAAAACTAAAGAATCTCAGTCTGGCTCATCCAAAGGCGACAAGTCTCAATCAAAATCTTTGGGAAAGTCTATTGTAGAGTTAAATATTTTATTTCCTATATTATCATTTTGGGTAATTGGGGGTGCAGTCAGAGGAACCAGAGTTTGAGGTTGCAGATTCAGATATGCTACAAGATCAAGAGGAGAACCCGGGTAATGATGTGGAAGAACCCAAGGAAAAGATTGCATCTAAACGTGACTGGTCCATAAACCTTCAAAACCTCAAGAACCTACTGATCCTGATTGGAATATTGGCAAGACTCCACAACAAGAACAATCTCAAAGCTGGTTAATGACTCTTGCATCTTCTGCTAAAAAACCATCAAAGACCTTTGATGAAATGTTGAGCACTCCAATAGACTTCTCTGCATTCATCATGAACGGCCTGAAAATCAATAATCTTACTCAAGAAACACTGTTAGGACCAACGTTCAGACTTCTCAAAAAAAAGGCACAAAAAACATACCACTTTGCCTAGAGTTGGAATATGATTTTGAAGAATGTTACAAGGCTCTTTCAGAAAAACTTGATTAAGAGAATCCAGAAGGCGATGACTATCCATTTGATCTTACCAAAAAACCCCATACCTTTTAGGTTATGAGTGGAAATCGTCAAAAAGTACCAGTTGACTACTTCTTCAACAATGATCTCAAGTATCTGCAATGAGGAGAATCGACAATGACCTACACGACTTCTATTACAAAGACAAAGGCTGCTCAATATGATCTTCCATGTATTGAAGACATGGTTCCAAATATATAGGTTCCTGTTAAAGTTGCCTATGATAAACATACGTTATGAGGAATCTCACATCGGAGAAAATAACGTAAGACCTTCTATGGATATGCACGGGGCCTGCAATCAAGACATGATGTATATTCTATGAAACGTATTCTGGTAGTAACTCAGGTCAAGGTAATGAGGAAACATGGGTATGGGTATCTAGAAGAGATTGTAGTAAGAAGAACCGATAACGACCTTTACAGATTCAAGGAAGGAGACTTTCTACGTCTTTGTATCAATGACATCGAGGACATGCTACTCCTTTTTATTCAGAATCGGCTTACAAATCTCTCGGGTGATGATGTTTACGACTTCACAATAGCATTAAGAATGTTCACCAGAAGCTTGGTTATTCAAAAGCGAGTCAAAGATCTTCAACTCGGAGTTGAAAGTTACCAAAAGAAGATCAACGTCACCATGCCACAAACTACCAGATCCGACATCAAGAAAAGGGACCCATACACTCCATATCAAGACCCTCAAGGATTCATTTATGTCGATAACAATGGAAGAAACAGGTTGATGCGATCTAATGAACTCTACAAGTTCAATGATAGGACATTAACTGGGCTTTGAACATCGCTGGATGACATCACAAAGAATATCTGAATGGAATACCTGCCAAAGAGAAGATGGAGTACATTGGAAAAAAAAGAGCTAACAACATGTTCAAAGGCGATTGACAAGCAGCTAAAAGAAAGAAGGATGATGAGGAGCCTCGCAAAGTTTATTGGTGGAAGGCACTACGGAACTGACCCTCAACTACTTCAACGAACAATATGACTTTGTCATATTGTTTTCGTCATCATAAGGTTATTTCGTATATTTTCTAAACTTGTGAATATGTATATATGTAGTGTAGACTATAAATAATTAAGGCATATATAGTGTTTGAGTAAGAATTTTCAAGAATTTCTTAGTAAATTCAAAGTTATCAAATTAACATACTCAAACACCATAAAAGATATCACTCGACAAGTTGAGGGGAGCATTAATATGTTCCAATAATTGGCTTGTTAATAATTGGGACATTTTTCTCTCCACCCCGCATGCATATATATTTTATCAATTAATATCCAAAATATTAAAAGATTTAACATTTTTGATAGGGGGAGAAAATGTGATTAAAATATATGGCTAATAATGTGATTTTTATAATCTCAAGTGTATGCTATCCCATATATGTGCTAAACTCTTTCGATTAGTAAATACACATATGAAGGGTGTGAGGAATCTCGATTCATGATCTCAGAAGGTTCGGGTAAACTCAAAGTATGAATGAAGCCATTTAGTAGAAGAAAGTGATATTATTATTTGAATGAAATTAGTGAATTACAAATGAGAGGTTCATCCATCTAAGGAAGCTTAGAAGGGTTTATATAGCTCTTATACATGCCATCTTTGGCCTAATTACAATTCTAGTCCTTGTCTTTTGGGCTATATAGAAACTAATGTAATTTTCATAATGTCACCACATTTATCATTCCTAACAATCTTCCCCAATGTGGCGGCATATAGAATTACTTACAATGTATCCCACAAATACAAATACAAATGATCCAGCTTGAATCTTTCCATTACTTGTAGACGCTACAATGTAATTTATATAAACTGAGTTAGCTCCCCCTCAGTTCATACTGCATGTCTTCAAGCAGCTTTCTTCATCTACTTCTTTTTGTCGAAGTTTCTGAATCAGCTTCCCCCAAACCAACATCCGTAAGCAGATTCTAAAACTATGATGTAGCTTCATAGAAGAAGAAGTAGAAGTAGAATTAGAAGTAGAAGTAGAAGATCGAAAGTAAAAAAGCAGAAGGGACAAAAGCCAACCACATCAAACTAACAGCTTCTTTTTGATGAATTATTTCGTTCATGGGAACATGCAAGGAAGCACCACATCTTCTCCACGTATGCACTTACTTACGTATGCACATACTTCACACACTAATCATCCAGAGGCTGAAAGCATACAATCCATCTCCATAAGAGAGAAACAAACTTGAAGATAAGAAAAAAAGAAATGAAGGTGAGATAAGTACACATTTCTTCCCCCTGATTGATGCAATCTATCGAATACTTCCTTTTCTTCCCCCTGATTATATTTGATGACCATCAAACATAATCATAAAACTGTGTACTCCCGAATATTCGATAGTAAAATCATGTGTGAAGTATCATAAATTCGGTTAAGCATGAGAATCCACTGCCGATAAGAAACCTCTATTTGTCTCTCCTCTGACTAATTCAATTCCAACCTCGCATTCTGTCGGCTATATGTAATGACTACTGATGGAGAAAATTCAATATGACGAACCCGATAATGAAGAAACATCCCTCAGAGTTGTAACTTAATCTTGTACTATCCGTGTGACAAAGAATCTCTTGAAATATCCGCAACTGAGTGAGACACTAAGTACTACAATGTAAGTCCTTAAAGTGATAGCTACTTTGTGAGAATAGAGAGAAAGAATCACAAAAGCAACTAGATATTTAAGTCTTCATCAATATCCATGTATGCTCAAACAAGTCATCTTCGTTGAGGAGGTAGAAAGAACCGAAGACAAAATAAGTACACATCCCCGTGAAATACTACTACAATCCCGGATAAGTAATAATGAATCAACCCCGTAGTCATTTCTTGCGGTTAAATCCCGAGACTAGCCTTTTTAACGATTTTTAGGAATCTTTGATAAGGATCGTTTTAAGCGAAACGTGATGTTTGAGTTTCTAAAAAATTACCACTTTCAATGTATTTTAACCAAACGCGTGCCTTATATCATGTTTTTAGTCCAAAATCCAGTTAACCTTATCCTAGTCCAAATTCTCGTTTAAACTTCAATGCAAAATTTTGTATAGCCCATTTTCATCAACTAAGCAATGCAGTCTATTTTCTGTATCTGGCCCATTACATATTTATTTATCGAGCTATATATTGCCAGTAACCCTACAATTGCCCTAATCACAAACACTACACACACAGTTATATCCGCCTCTTTTTCTTGATAAGAAACACAGTCTTATACACTCATAGTAAACCACGCCTTTTTTTATCTTCTCCTCCATAGTCAAACACTCTCACCCACATATTTACAACCATATCTCCATCCACATATTTACAACCATACCTCTATTCCAGTAAAACACTCTCACCCACATTAATTTGTTTCAGCCCTCAAACATACGACTCACACAAAGCAAACCCCTTTTATATATCTTGTTCTATCTGTCGTTCGAGTTAGAAATCCCACAAAGAAGTTCTCAAAGGTTGTGGCTTCAAGATCTTGGTTAACAACCAAGATCTCAGGTAGGTTTGTTTGTTGTGTTTTTGTTTTTGTGTCTTGAAACGATTCTGTGATGATTTCTCTATTCTCTTTGTTGTAAGAACAAATCTTTAGAGAATATGAAAGAGAAAACTGAGATTCAAGTCGTGTTTCAAGTCGTGTTTGTGTGAAAGATAGGATTGTATGATTGTGTGGAGTTATATGGAGCAGTTAAAATTTGTTGATGAGGGTGGGATTAGTATAGAATGGGTTTGATGTTGGCTTGTTGTTTCAGTTTGTGTTGTTAGATGGGACTGGGTTAACTCGGTAAATACCGTGTTAACCAATCTGAGTTATGACTGTTCTTTCTTTTCGTTTCATTGTTTTTCTTTTCATTTCCGAAATCGAAACCCACTTAACGAAACCTTATTACGAAACCAACTTACGTAACCACTTACAAAATGATTTCCAAAACCTCATATGCGAAAGCTTCCATACGTAACCATTTATGAAACCACCATTTACGAAACCGAAAACGTAACCATACGAAACCACTCCAAAACGGTTATGCTTTCGTAAATTTCTTAGAAGTTACCGAAACCTCTATTTTCATGTTTTTGAATCATATGATGAAATAAGCAGTTAAAACACGCGAATAATCTATTTTTGAACTTTTGTACTGTTTCGTATCATGATGTAAACAGATTATGTACTTTTTGGACTGTTATGAACTGTTATGAGATTTGGACATATCTGAAATGTTTTTGGACTGATAATGACTGATAAAGGCTTATATGGATAAAAATTATACTCAAATGAATCAGTTAAGCATTTAAGCATCATACGAAACCTGATATAAACCATACGAAACCTTAATTTTAACAAATTCAACCATACGAAACCTCTAAAATCATAATCTGATCGAAATAAGCATATCAAGTAATCACAAACACATCACGAATCACCTTTGTAGCTCTGATACCACTTGTGAGGAATCTCGATTCACGATCTCGGGAGGTCGGGGTAACTCAAAGTATGAATAAGCCATTTTAGAGAGAGAAAGTGATATTATTATTGAATGATTAGTAAAATTACAAATGAGAGGTTCACTCATCTAAGGAAGCTTAGATTGGTTTATATAGCCCTTATACATACCATCTTTTGCCTAATTATAATTCTAGTCCTTGTCTTTTGGGCTATATAGAAACTAATATAATTTACATAATGTCACCACATTTATCATTCCTAACAAAGGGGGAGCAAATGGTTATGTGATTGGCTGAAATGTGAATGTACCAAAGACCGACCATTTAAATTACTATATTAGAGTTATAAGGTAGTTAAGTTTAGGTATCCATTCCCATGATCCAGCCAGAACCAGAGGGATCTACCCAGGGATATTCCACTAGATAGTGTAGAAGTCCTTAGGTATGAAAAAAGGAGTAAAGTGAGATTAAGAGAAAAGTGTCGACTGAGATGGAGCAAGTACTGGAACAGACCCAACAAGGTACTAGTTTTGAAGTCTCGATAAGCGCTGAAGGGTTTGAAGAATTAAAAAGAAAAGTTAAGATAAAGGGTGAAAAGAAAGAAGCCTTCCTTACACTTAGACAGAAACCGGGTCAATACATATGCTGTCTAGAATCACAAAGATGATCGCTGACATTGAAGACTGACATCATGGACCTAGTGATGCAATGCACAACCCTCCCTAGCCACTTAGAATCTCTTAAAAGATTTATGTTTTATTTCTCATGGAGATTACACGCATTTCTATCAACTTTCTCACTCCGAGTTAGTTGGTATTGAAAAGGTGGCAGTCCGCTCCAGCCTCCGATCACTAAAACCAAAAGTGTACTATAGAGTCTAGAGCCAAGAGATCATCCATAAATCTCATTAGGACACTTGTCAAAATTATACTTGCTAATCACACAATGTGAACTACAAGAAATATATATTAAGAGTCCTACGCCTTATCCTTGTAATTTTGCCAGAACATCTGAGTGATACTTAAGTATTCACAGTGAAGATGGAAATCCTGCTTGACCCAACATCAAACAAGCTCTTAGTAGGTAACTTGTAAGATCCTATATGAATCAAACTTGTGATACTGGATATCGATTCGGTCCAGCTTAGGAATTGATGAATAAATTTTAAAAAAGATAAAGTTGTCGGTGTGTCATAAAAACCGTTTGCATTTTGACACACCGACTGATTTTCTAAATCGATTTTCAATCTTATGTACATGGGAAGCCTCACAAGGGTATCTGGACATAGGAAAGCTGAACACGAATTGACGGCTTAATCGGGAAGATAGTAACTTACTGACTCACTCTTACCGTGTTGTCTGCTTTGAGACGCTCTGGTAATGAGAATAGCTAGTGCAGCTGTGAAACCCTGTCAAGGAGATTCTTTGGAATTCTACCTGATCACAGGCAGTATTTATACTGAATAACAAGGAACCATGGTTGTCACAACCGTATTCAACAAAGTAACAAAGCTATGTCCGTCCATATATGTTGTTTATCACTAACCCATTCATGCAAGTTTCTTAATGGTGGTAGCAGTTTCCCGATGACAAGTCAAAGCCAATACCACATGCTCATACTCGACTGACATATATAAAGACATCATGAAAGCTCAAGTACATGTTTTAAGACTTCTGCTACTCTGATACCGTACGTCTTTCTTGAAGTGATAAAGTATTAAGTTGATACCGTACGTCCTCCATAAAGTGACGAAGTGTTAAAATTAAAGAATATCAAGAAAGATGGTTACACACGCTTTCAACACAAGATGATGATAAGAGATTATGCTTGGTTGATGATCTCAAGGAGTTCAAGATCACATTCATGTCAATTCAAAGATACAAGTCAAAGCCTAAAGTCAAAGATCACTACATCATGTTCACAAGATAAAGTAAAGAAATCAAATATGCGAGAACAAGACTGAAGACAAAGCATAGTATGCTAGGCTTAAGTTTTTGTAAAATGGAGTGACCTCCCTTTGGGGGAGATTGTTAGGATCATGAAAAGTATCGGTCACTTCCATTATATCGTTTGATAGCTCGTAAATTAATATTTGGAAATTAGATAGGCTAGCTTAAGAACAAGCCCATGGACAAGCCAATGGCCGGCCCCTATCTTATGTATAAATACCCTCTCCACACATGGAGAGGGTGTTGGTTGGTTGTTTTTTCTCATAATCTAAGTGTGCATTTTTTCTTCTACTTTCTCTCACTGGAAACTTCCTCCTAACCTTTTTCTCTCTCTAGATTTCTTCATTGTTCTTTGTGTGTTATAAGCTATATTGTACCACAATACTAGGGAGCTTCATATTAAGAGGTTTCATCTTGGTATTACGTTCTGACTGAGTTGTTGGGTTTACGATTTAAAGAGTCTTCTAGCTCCTTAAACGTCAACTGAATGACTCTGAATTATGATGGCCCGAACAGTGATACAATAATTCCAAACTCCTCAATCAAACTCATAACTCTCAAACCAAAGTTCTAAAGTACAATCTTCCTAAGACTTGACATATTCTACTCAGGTTGTGTGACGTGGCTTGTTTACTATCATTTAAACTATATCAACCTTCCCCGTTTAGATTTTGATAATGTCTTCAGCTTTCATTTCAATATTTATTACATCTACCTATCAGTGGAAGTTCATACCCTTGTCCTTTACTTATTATACATATTTTTATAAACCCGCGAGGGGGATACATGCTTGTTACAAACTCTTTTATATACTCATAACAATGTGATTACTTTTCAAAGACTTAGTGAGTTCATAGCCTCGCTTTTCAATCTTTTGAATGTTTTATAAACCCGCGAGGGGGATACATGCTTGTTACAAACTCTTTTACATACTCGTTTATCTTATAACAATGTGATTACTTTTCAAAGGCTTAATGAATTCATAACCCCATATTTCAATCTTTAGAATACACTATAAACCTGTATACCTCTTATGAAACCATGATATGCAAGTGTTTTCAAAATTATGCTACCCAGATATATTATGCCTAATAGCTTTCCGTGCCATTATTTCCATATCATTAATCCATTATTACTTACATGTGAGTGAACGCGAAATATTGTAAATAGAATCTATTGGGTGTGCGGCTCCCTTTTTTTTTGGTAAACGCATGCTTGGGTGTATCCTAAACACACTATATTCTCCTAATGGGTAACCTTTGGCAATTTAACTTTCCACGGACAATAGTTCCCTACCAATTGTCACAACGTTATTTCCCAGTTAACGTAAAAAAAAAATTTGATCTCGATGACGATAGTGCAATAATAAATGTAACCCTGGTTTTTCCAGTGGAGAATAGTATTCGTGACGAATTATTAACCATTAGAGTGACTTGAATTCTACATATGTATTATATTCACAGTTATCTCATAATTATAATGTCCTCCATGGTAATTATCCCAGTAATGCCAATATTTCCAAATAATAAGCCCCCCATATTCAATATTACATTTCCAAACCTTAATGAATTATTACCAACCTTGTTGTTTGACACCTTTTTTAGCATGTTTTATACTCATTAATTGAGCAAGTCGCGGTACGGAGTGGCAGAGACCTCGAAGATGGCTGAACTGATATCAATCAAACATGAATTATAGATTTGGGACCTGTCATTTTGTAAAAACTCTGATTATAATGATGATAACTAAAATTTTCCATCAACCCTCATTAAAAGTTGTTTTCTATGATTATGATTTGTGGTACCATGAAGTAAAACCCCAGATTATCTTCCGCTGCTATATTGTATAAAATGTATGGTGTTGACAACTAACTTGAGTACTGGCAGGGCTAACTTGAGTGCTAGCAGGGCTAACTTTTGTGTTAGCAGTACTAACTCCATAAGCAGTATTAACTTCATTAGTACTGCTAGGGGATGACACAAAAGCCATATTCTAAAAACTTGAGCTTGAGTTTGACCTTGCAGTTCCTTTAACCTCTTGTTCAACAATCTTGAAATTGTTGTAGAGATCATCAAAGCTCATTGTGTCTAGATCAGGTTTATTCCTTCAGACCACAACATGAGTATTCCACTCAGAAGGCAGACTTCTCAAAAAATTTAAATTGAGATCTTCTTGTGGAATATTTTCACCCAGAATAGCCAGTTGACTTACAATCTTCTGAAGCCTGATAAAAATAGAGTCAAGAGACTCTGTGCTTGGAGCACTAAAATTCTCATACATTTGCTTTAGAAGAGTCTTCTGAGTCTTCTTTGTGGCATCATTACCACCAAATCTTGTTTGTATAGCAGCAAACAAAGTCTTGGCATCCTTATACTGATTAAATGTTAGTAGATGTTCATTTAGAAGTGTCATCAGTAACATGCTTCTTGCTTTGTTGTTGTTTGAGCTGCTAGTTTGAATGAGTTTCTATTCTCTATGACATCATTCTTCTTTTGAGTCTTTTCATCAGAAGTTACAGGACCTGGTATTAGTGTAGTTGAGGTACCTTCAGCATTTGTTGTTGTTTGAGCTGTTGGTTTGAATTGAGTTTCTTATTCTCTATGCATCCCATAGAGGCATAGGTTTTGTACTTGAAAGTATTGACTCCATTCTTAGCTTTCACATTCATATTTCACCCTGTTTGAGAGAGGTAACTTTGCAGCATTGTTGGTTTGGGCAGTTTCTGATCCATCTCTTCCTTGTGAGTAAAGATTCTTTTTGTTAGTTTCTTATAGACCACAAGTTTTAGGAAATAAAGTCTGGATACTCCACTTGTTGAGTCTAAGAACTCCTTAGATCGTTTAAGTTTAGTTTGGTTAGGAACTTATTTCTAGGATTAAACAATAACAATGATAACAATATCAAACCAAAATATAAATAAGAAACATTAATATTATTAACAGGTTTTTTACCATACATTTCCACTAGCCTCAATTCTAGTTGATCAGTTATAAAACGGTTACCACCTGTAACATGAATCAAAGATCCTTGAGGCTACGCACAACAACTTAGATGTCTACATTGATCCAGTATACACACACACATACGCGCTTTTCTTTTTCTGTGTACATTTAAACTACACGCCTATGAATCTCTTTATATAGAGAGATTTTAAGGCTTACAAAGGATAAGAACAAATAATATCTTTCTAACTTTTAATATTATATTCTATATCTTCTATCTGAATAAGGAGATTTTTTAGAATCTTCAAAATCTTCCATCTTTTAAAGAATTACAGCTTTGCATTTAAGTATTTTTGTTTCATTCTTTTATTCACTTTGTCTCATCA
>BQNB010092876.1:0-16167 GCA_026074375.1 Tanacetum coccineum
ATAACTTTCGATTAGAAGATAAAGTCATAACTTTTGTAAAAATTTTACAAACATCGTTTACTTAATTCGTAACTTTAAAACGTACGTTTTCTTTTATATAAGAACTTTTATTTATTTCTTTAAATGGTGTTTTCCTAAAGCGTGTCGAATTATTTAGTTTCTTTTATTTATAACATCTTTCTTATATAATACTCGGAAAGTATTATATAATTGGACCATTTTATTTTAATTGTCACCTTTTAGACGTAACACATGTCGCGTGTTATATACGCTTCAAGTTATTCTTTTGGTTGTGTATCTTGTTATATAATTCACGGTATGAATTATATACTCGGTCATTTTTCATTGTGTAATATATACGGGATATATTACACACCTTGCGTTTACTTTTTGATTTATTTATTTAACCAACCACCAAACTATTACAACTAGAAATCTAAATCTTTGATCAACGTGTCGTGTTGACCATCATTCTACTAGTGGGATTTAACCGATAAGATGAACCGTAACTTCCCGGTCGAGCTGTTCCGTTTTCCGTTTGTGCTGTGCTTATTATGTGTATTTCTGCAAGTTGCTCTGCAACATCAAGGTGAGTTCATAGTCTCGCATTTCAATCTTTTCAATGTTTTATAAACCCGCGAGGGGAATACATGCTCGTTTACAAACTTGTATATTTTACTACAGTACAATTACCTTTCAATACTTTGTGAGTTCATAACCTCCTTTTTACCACTTAAGTGTTTTATAAACTCTACGGGATGAATTACATTACTTGTTTTACTTTGGACACAAGTGTTTTTCAAAATTGTATACTATCCAGATTATTGCATGAATGCTATTGCCTAAGAGCCACAATTACTGGTGCAAATCCATTATAATTACGATTACTGGTGCAAATACGATTACTGGTGCAAATCCATTATAATTACGATTACTGGTGCAAATACGATTACTGGTGCAAATCCATTATAATTACGATTACTGGTGCAAATACGATTACTGGTGCAAATCCATTATAATTACGATTACTGGTTGCAAAAAACAATTACGGTGCCAAATCCGTTATAATTACGAACTCTGGTGCAATTCCCTTATAATTACGAATACAGCTTCGAGGTCATGAGCTTAGTGCAATAATACAAGTGTTGGACATGATGAATGTGTTTCTCTTGTCTACCTTACCTATTTTGGACTTCGGAATACGTACTTAGTCCACCAATTACTTCGATCTTGTGGTCCACTTTTAAATACTTCTTGATTTACTGAATCACTACTTGGATTTTGGATGGATTTCAGAAATAACACTTTTAAATGTTGTAACGCTACTTTTCTTCTGAAATATTTCTTAAATTATTTCAATATTGCTTTTTACTTAAACCTATGAATTCACCAACATTATTGTTGACGTTTTAGCATGTATTTTCAGGTTACTATTTTGCTAGTGGAGCATTGGGAGCATTCGAGTCGCGCGGATATATATTTTTGAAGGCTTAATAACTTGTATACCATTCGACAAACGTTTTGACAATGTTTTCTAATACATTATAAATGAAACCTGTTGCAACTCTGATCTTTTATTAAATAGAAATTGACTTTATTTAAAACGTCCAGTTTAAGGTCGTTTTCCGTGACTTGTGTTTTGTGCCCTGAAGTAGCACCCCAATGTTACCATTCCGCTGCGTTGTCCTAATTTTTGGGGGTGTTACAGATGGTATCAGAGCTGAAGTCATAGAGAACTAGGTCGTTTTCAAAACCTAGACTATGACCATGTTTTTCAAAATATAGAGTTTTTCCTTATTTTATCCGATATCCGTGCGCGCTTGCTCCCAGGTAACTTATAAGCTCTCTTTTGTATCTCTGCTACTATTTATATGGATAACGAGTATTTAATACTTGCTTATGATTTCGCTTTCTTACGTCTATCGTATGACGCCTTACTATTACCTTATAATAGTCAGTTATATAAATATTGATCACTCCGATTATCCCGTACTTTCTGATTTCTCAATTACTCCCTCGAACACCAATGCCGATTACTTTACCATTCCACTTTGAGTTGGAACACTCTTCCTATGCTTTTGATCGTATATGTTGTTTCGTATATTGTTTTGATATTGTGTTTTTGTGCTGGCGATACTTAGTAAGAGATGATTTATAATCATCTTATTGAAATGAATTAGGACGCTTCTTCATTTGAATAAGGAAATTATAAATTACCGAACCATAAGTTTATAAATTCTTACTTACAAGGATTGGGACGCCTCTTTTTGTAAGTGACAAATTATAAATGAGTGGGCTTATGTTTATTCGACATAGCGTGTGTTCGTCTGTATGAATCATTCCTTGGGCTATGAATTTCTTTCGACTCGTGCTTTGTTATATGGATTTTTCCGAATGTGTATCGACGACGCGACCAATGATAATCTAATGGTAATAAATCATTAACCACTTTCAAGAATGGACGACTTGTTAAATTCTTCGTTCCAATGGCTTTTCTTCGAGTCATGTATTCCATCCTTCCATTTGAAGATTCTCATTACATTTGATTCATTCGCTCATATCGATTGCATATATCCTATGCTTTGACCTTTGTTCACTCAAATTTTC
This sequence comes from Tanacetum coccineum, assembly GCA_026074375.1. Classification (NCBI taxonomy): domain Eukaryota; kingdom Viridiplantae; phylum Streptophyta; class Magnoliopsida; order Asterales; family Asteraceae; genus Tanacetum; species Tanacetum coccineum. Next base: position 2,608 of record BQNB010092876.1, read on the forward strand.
GTTGGAACCTCGACGATGACCTAGGTATATCCACTCATATAGTCACTAGTAAACCAAGGACGAATAAAACAAATTGAGCACCGGGACGGCGCTCTCTTAAGGTGGGTAGACTGTAACAACCGGTAATTTTCAGACATTTAAAAGACTATTTTACCCTTTGACTTTTTGGGCCCGACTTGACTTTTGACTTTGACCTTTTTATTGTCAACTAAAAACGAAAATCACGTAACCAGAAATTCCTTTATTTTTATTTTTTTTGTTTTGTAAACTTATTTAAATAATAAATTATATTTATTATTTCACATCTCTCACTCACAAATTTATTTTTTTCAAACTTATTTGATTTGAAAATGAGACCAATGAGTACCGACTCAAAAATATTTAAATTATATTTAATTATCACAATTTAATTAATAAAAATATTAAATAAAATTGTTTAACATTTTATCCAAAAAAAAAGTTTGTAGAAAAAAAAAAGAATATTCGAGTTAAAATTTATTTTAGCACAAAATAAATAACGAATATTTTTATAAATGTTATAAAAATATTTATGAAATAATATCAAGTAAATACTCATTTTTATCGGAAAAATGATTTGAAAAACAATGGCGCAAGTTTCGTGCGTTGAATCATCCGTTAAGCCGCTCAAACGAGTCCCGAACCAATAGCTATCAAAACTATATTAAAAAGTTACAAAATCAACCCTGGACTATTATACAATTTATATTTCATTTTAAACTTTTAATATATATATAAAATTTATTATCATTTTCATCTCATAAAAACAAAATTTACACACACACATATTATAAACACTCTCTCCCTCTCCATTTTCCGGCGAGTCCCCTCCCCCACCGGCCAGCCGCCGGCCACCACTACCGCCGTCGCCGGTCACCGGAAAACTTTTCCGGTGACTTTTCCGACCGAAAACAAAAGTGATTCTCGTGACCCGATCTACCCGATCCCCATACCCACTCGCCACCACGCGCCATTTCTCCCCCCCCCCCTTCGGCAGCAGCAGCTGCTACACCATCATCATCACCATAACACCACCCTCGTCATCATGTCATCATCATCGTCATCAACACCTTCATTGTCGTCGCCACCCGCTGCCATCCTCATCACCATAACAACCACCACCACCACAGCCCCGCCGCTGCAACCACCACATCCACCAACACCATCACAACCATCTTCACCATCTCCTCCAACTGAAGCACACCACCACGCCACCCTCTCCACAATAGTCCTCCCCAGCAGCCAACACCACCATCATCACCGCGACCACCCCAGCCTAGGGTGCGTTCGGTGGTGGTCAGCCCCCCCATGAGGGGCGTTTGTTTCTCGGTTAGATTTGTTATAACACCACAAAAAGGGTGTTTGTTTCGATGGGACAGCAGCTAGGCTGTCCGGGTTTCCTGTCACCGCGCAAGGGTGCGTTTGGGTTTGGCAGTTACACACCACTAGGGTGCGTTTGGTATACAGATTCACTAGGGTGCGTTTGGTTTATATGAACCGGCGAATAAAAACGTCACAATATTTATTAATAAAAACCGGATTAAAAAAAAATGGTGGTTAATGGTTAAATAAATTGGTTGCTTATTATTTTCATTTGGTATTTTATAAGTCATTAGAGTAATAGTTGGTTATGTGTTTTAACAGCTTTCGGTGTGTTTGGTTTTAACTTATTGTGTATATTATTTGATATCGTTTAGAAATATATTGAAAAATATGGGTGGTTGCAACAAGGATTGAATTTTGATTAAAAATGGGAAAAACATAGTTGGTAAAAATGGAAACGTTGTATCAACAAAAGTACATGCCAAATTTTCTATATATTATAATACTTTAAAAATTTTCATAAAAACTTCTATTATTTCAGAAAACCGCGAGTAAAAAGAACTGAAGGGATAAAGTCTTAAGGATTATAAATGTGATTTATACAAAAACCCGGTAATGAAACGAAAGTTATACACTTAATAAAACAGACAACATTTTGGTTACAAACTAAATAAAAACAAATACTAACTATCAATATTATTTATATTTAATAACTTTCGATTAGAAGATAAAGTCATAACTTTTGTAAAAATTTTACAAACATCGTTTACTTAATTCGTAACTTTAAAACGTACGTTTTCTTTTATATAAGAACTTTTATTTATTTCTTTAAATGGTGTTTTCCTAAAGCGTGTCGAATTATTTAGTTTCTTTTATTTATAACATCTTTCTTATATAATACTCGGAAAGTATTATATAATTGGACCATTTTATTTTAATTGTCACCTTTTAGACGTAACACATGTCGCGTGTTATATACGCTTCAAGTTATTCTTTTGGTTGTGTATCTTGTTATAGTATTCACCGAAATGAATTAATATACAGGTCATTTTTTCATTGTGTAATATATACGGGATATATTACACACCTTGCGTTTACTTTTTGATTTATTTATTTAACCAACCACCAAACTATTACAACTAGAAATCTAAATCTTTGATCAACGTGTCGTGTTGACCATCATTCTACTAGTGGGATTTAACCGATAAGATGAACCGTAACTTCCCGGTCGAGCTGTTCCGTTTTCCGTTTGTGCTGTGCTTATTATGTGTATTTCTGCAAGTTGCTCTGCAACATCAATGTGAGTTTCTATTGTGTTATACTTGTTGATTTCCATTCACTCAAGGTGAGTTTCATAGCCCCTATTTTACTTGTTTTAAACTATTTTGGGGGAGAATACATGCTCTTTTACAAACTCGTATATTTTACTACATTACAATTACCTGACTATTTTACCAAAGCTTGATTTGTCTAACTACCTGATTTGAGATCATTGAATACCTATACTTTGAAAACCTTGAATTTTGAACAACATGATTGCTTTTCTTCGGACACAAGTGTTTTTAAACTGTATGCTATTTCCTGATTACATTATTGCCTAAGTACCTTCTCTGCCACTTAAGTCCCCTTTTTATCATGAACCGTCAGTTGCTAGTGTCGTGAGCGCGAGTGTTGTGGATAGATCTATCGGGATTGACAATCCCCACCTTTCCTTGGGTCACTAGTTTGATCAGGTGCATTTAACATTTGAGATATTACTTTCCAGGATGTTTGGCAGAACATCCTACTTTTACGGGGCATTCCAATCTCTTGATTGAAGTACGTTAAGGTTTCGGTGTCATGAGCTTAGTGCAATAATATATATTTAGACTTGGTGAATGTGTTTCCCTTGTCTACATTACTTGTTTTGGACTTCGGAATATGTACTTAGTCCACCATTACTTCGATCTTGTGGTCCACTTTTTAAATACTTCTTGATTTACTGAATCACTACTTGGATTTCGGATGGATTTCGGAAATAACACTTTTAAATGTTGTAACGCTATTTTTCTTCTGAAATATTTCTTAAATTATTTCAATACTGCTTTTACTTAAACCTATGAATTCACCAACATTATTGTTGACGTTTTAGCATGTATGTTCAGGTTACTATTTTGCTAGTGGAGCATTGGGAGCATTCGAGTCGCGCAGATATATATAATTTTGAAGGCTTAATAACTTGAACACTACTTGACAAACGTTTTGACAATTGTTTTTTTAATACATTATAAATGGAACCTATTTAACTCTGACATTTTTAATTAAATTGAATGTGACATTTTATTAAACGTCTCTTTTGAGGTCGTTTTCTGTGACTTGTGTGTATGGACTATGAAATAGCACCCCATAGTGGTATTCCGCTGCGTTGTCATATTTTTGGAGGTGTTACACATGCCCCAACTCTTTGTTGTTAACCTTAGGTTTTTGATTATGTGTAGATTGATGCTTAACATTTTCCCTAGGAGTTTTTACTTGCTTGTTAGCAAAACTAGGTGTGTCAAGTCCTTTAGTTTGTTCAGTCACACACTCATCATCACTATCTAATTCATACTCCTCAATGATAGGAGCATCAGACCATACCTTAGGTTGAACTTCTATATTTGATTCATTGACAACTGGTTCAGACACTAATTCAGAAGGTTCTGTACTAATGTTAGAGTTACAGGTATCAAGTTCAATTGTTTGGGATTCAGATTCACTTGGTTGAGTCTTTTCTGGACCATATGTATATTGTGAGTCATCTACTTCAATGTCAGGTCCAGAGGGCAAATAATTTCCTGTCATGGGTGGCTAAGAACGTATTGTGTGTGACGAAGTAGATGGATTATTTATTTTGGTTCCTTGTTGGTTTCGCGTTGGTATTATATCACACGCGTATATTGAAGACGGTGTAACGTTTATTGCTATAAGCAGTCTAACGTTTCTTGCTAAAGGTATATCTTCAATCCCTTGTTAATTATAAGTTCTATACGTGTTTGATCTTTCCGCTGCGTACTCGTGATATGTTTAATTGTTAATCAGATCTAAAATCCCAACAGATATCACAATGCAACTGTGAATCTATCTATTGCTCTATGATAACACAAATAATCGAATAAAAACGTTATTTTTATTAAACGATTTTTTTATGTTTTATTAGTGACAAATATAAAACATATAATAAAAGTTCAAATAAACAAGTTTTATACATAGTTAACCTTTGACGCAAATCACTTAACATATGTATATGAATCTCTAAAACTTACATAATGATCAAATAAAGTTTTATCATATTCAATGTATGAAACTCTTGTATCGTTTTATAAAACCTTACGTATTTTATTAAACTTTCGCAAAAGTAATATTTACTTTTGTTTAAACAAAATTATTTTCATTTAAACAAAATGTAATAATACAACATTGGCCAACTCGAAAAAATAGCCCTTTGTTGATATATTCCAACTTTTTTTTTTGAACATGATATATTCAAACTTAATCTTGCATGAAGAAATAAATTACCCATTTTGACAATAATCCAAAACCATAAAAGAAGACATCAAATATGTTTATTACATAAAAACCATCATTAGTATGCTTGTTATTCCTTTTCGTTTCATGATCTATCCTAGATCTACTTGTCTTTTTTTACACCATCATCTTTTTAGCTTATCATTGAGAGGTTTGTACATTCTCTTTAAGGACATAACTACACAACCCAAAATGTACAATCTTCTATATTATAAGCTGAAAATTAAAAATTATATTTTTATTGAGAGGTATGTTTGACGTAATAAGTTGAAACTGGGACTAAAGCTGAAGCTAGGACTGAAGTTTATATAACCTCATAATAACTCAAATAACTCAGATTACAAAAAAAATGCATCATTACCTATTTTTCTTAATGGCACCGGAATATATATATATCTGATAAATATGAGTTTAGCAACCATATTCTTAGCGTTTATGATTAAGCTTGCTTTATATAGAAACACTTTCAAATATAAACTCGTTAAAACACCCATTTACTCAAAAGTACAATAATATTTTTACAGTGTATAATCTAAACAAGCTACAATATAATCAAAGTATAAACTAATTAAACACACTAATTAATGTTATTTTTGAAACACCCATAAAATGAACAGTACATGTTGTTATACACATTGTACAAACTAATAAAACACACAAAGCTTCATACAATTATATATTAACAATTTGATGGTACATACAGCTTTGAAAACAGGATCGGGCCAACAGGCTCAACCGGGAACCAGAGTCGCCACCAATTCGGCTAGCCAATAGCTACCGGTTCAGCTAGCTAATAAAAGCCGTCCGAAAATAAACTAGAGAGGAACCATCGAACTGATACAAACGAGTGAACCGTGATCTATTTCTCTGATTAATCGTCACAAAGTACTCGCCGCCGCAACGCGTGAGTACCCTACTAGTCCCTTTAAATTATTTTTCTTTTTAAAAATGTTATTAAACATGATAAAGTTAACTTAACTCCCTAAAGCTATGTTGAGCAAAACCCGAAAAATCGAAGCACCAAGATTCAACAAGACCCCCCTGAATTCTTCAGTCAAATTCAGTCAACATTGATTTGATTGTGCAACCTATGCTTCTTCAGTCAAATTCAGTCGATTTTGGTGCACTTTAGAAGTTTAAGCCTAAACAAAGAATGTTAAAGTTTGTTAAATATAGTCTTCCACTAAATCACATAATAATGGGAGACACTACATGTGAAACTGGATTAGATTGCAACTTCCAATAAACCAAAGGGCCAAGCTTTTCTACCTGCATCCAACACACCAAATGAGGGCCACTTGTGTTAATCGTATCATCTCTTTTCATTGTATAAGGACATTTTTGTGGTCTTGGTGACAAAAATATTTAAGGCTAAATTATTACCATATAATTACTCAACTTTGATTGGTTGGTGGGCACTGTGACCACGACCACATAATTCCATTCAATTTTTTGTGCATTTTCTAGTCACACATACCATTATTTGCGCAACATTCTTCTTGAGACTTCTTGTCATGGTTATTTTTTTATAATTGAACCATGTATAGTATTTTGAATCCCTTGAACAATAATAAAGGTTGATACTTTTTCCATATAATGTTTGACTCACTTGTCTCACCATAAACATTCAATTTAACAAAAAACAAGTCCTTAAAAATATAAGCTATATATGTTTTTTTGGTAAAAGAATTTTACACTTGATAAATTTGTTACTTTCAAAAAAACAATTAAGTATATATAATGTGAGTAAATCTCATATCTCGGCTTATTACATGAGCAGAAAACATAGAGGTCTCAAAAATGTTTGCAATATGTCGTCATACAGGGCCTCCACTTAAAAGGGGTCACATTTTTATTAGTTTTGCATACAAATGCGTATAATATTAAACATATATGAGTCATATAATTCTAGTATATATGCAATTTCTCGTTAGTTTACAAGTGTAATAGGGCATTTTTTTGCCTAGGGCCATCGAAAACCACGGTACAGTCATGACATAAAGCAAACGCACAATATATGCTTCAAACTATACATATTATAAGAATGACAAACCAAAATTATGAACTACTATAAAGAAAACAACCACAAACTAGATTACATTTGACTCATATTGCACCGAATAGAAACTAGTGTCTAGTCAGCCATCTGAGATTGACATCGAACGCATTACATGCATAATGCATTTTGTTCTTCCGTTAAGTCCGATACCACAAAATGATATCCTTCATACAAGTCATACTCATCAAGTTCACGTAGAGTATGATTATTTGTTTCGTCACCATATCACTTATATGGATATGCTATGAACTGAGCAGTCTCATTATCATAATCTTCAACATCACTTTTTTAATTATCATCTTGTAAATCCAATGAAGTACTAGGCATAGAACCCGATTCCACTGTCACCCGCTTATCCTTGTTAACAACCTCTACACGAATTTAGATGATAGCCATGTTCTTTCAAGTATTTCCAACTGTCGATACCACATAAAAAATATCCTTCATACAAGTCATACTCATCAATGTTACGTTGTGTATTGATATAGTTGTGTCGGTAACTCACATTATCAACTTATTGGATTGCTATGAACTGAGCAGTCTCATTATCATAATCTTCAACATCACTTTTTTAATTATCATCTTGTAAATCCAATGAAGTACTAGGCATAGAACCCGATTCCACTGTCACCCGCTTATCCTTGTTAACAACCTCTACACGAATAAGATTTAGCCCATGTTCTTTCAAAGTATTCACCTCCTTTACACTAATGGCACTAAAATGACCCACATCCCTATCATCCTCCACGTCACTCATACTACCAAAATCATCAAAAAAAAATTAAAAGTAGCAGTGTTAACAACCTGTGTAGCACTTGAAACCTTCAACTTTGGCTGTCTAGAATTCGTCTTCTTGTAGTTCTTTAATTGAACCGATTTGTAAACGAGATACGACCTCGAACACGAACCGCTTGCCAAGGAGCTTTATATTCTTCAAAACATTTGAGACAGTTTTCTTCGGGCATTGGTCTAATACATAGCCAAAAACCTTGTAGTTTGAACATCGTGGTGGTTTCCACTCTACTCAATCGAATAGTGTTCAAAATATACCCATCACCGTCTATTTTTTGGAATGCCACACAAGAGTGTCTTTCAACTCCACATCAGCTCGTAAGTCAATCATAGCTCTCGCATAACTCGACCTACCCCATGACCCCGTACACATAGTTGTAGTATATGTGTCTAATAACAATGGTGTACTAAGTTTGTTGGAATATGTTAGTCGGTTCCACAAGTTATACGTTAGAAATACGTGAGCCTATTAGGGGCACACGCGTTAAACACATAGAGTACGTTTTACTTCACGATAATATTTAAATAGTCGTTATTTACCGTTAATTGTTTAACTAGTGTAACGAATATTTAAATAATAAACCCGAGGGACTAAAAACGAACAAAACCTGAACCCAAGGGAGGCCTTTGTTTGGCCGGCTCCCTAAGGTTAATAGAAGGGGTGTTTGGTTCGGTTTTAAATAAAGAGGGGAAAAAGGAAAATATGTTTTCTTGTTGTACAAGAATTAGGCTAGGGTTATGTGCCTATATAAACACATAACCTACACCTCATTCTTCATTCATTGATTCACAATCAAATCCCTAAAAACTCTAAATTGTTTCGGTGCTCCTCTCTCTCCATAAACCCTAACCGAAACCCTAAAATCTCAATTTAGGGATTTTCGGTTTGTCTACTTAAACCAATCGAAACCCTAACCCTTTTAGGGTTTTCGATTTTCTTTACACTTTCTTGCTTGACGATTGTAGTTTTGGTGTTCCTCCTAGCTCGACGTAACACAAACCTTTGCTAAGGTTTTTGGTTTAAGGGTGATTCCAGAATTAGGGTTTTTCTACAAACCCTAATTAGGGTTCTTGGTTTTGGTTTTGGTTCGATCGCACAAAGGTACACCAAGGGGTGCGTTTGGTTTGTTCGATTAAACACGTGGTGTTTGGTTCGTGAAGGTAGACTAGCAATCAACTCATACTCGGTTGATGTGTTTGTGTGAGCAACTGTAGAGGCAGTAATTTAACTGCTTAACATGTTTCAAGTTCAAGATCAAGAGGTAAGTAATTATTTACTTTTAATGTTATAATTATTTACTTTATTATGTGTTAATCTTTGTGTCAAAACTAGATCCATTCCGCAGCGCACTCGTAGCTAAATTGGTTACCTAGTATGTTAAATCCCAACAAAGTTTAGTTGCAACAGCACTCAACCATCTTCTCTAGACGCAATAAGAGGAACTCATGAAATTTAACCCAAACCGGAACGTTAGACAAGTCATCATTTGAGAAATTCGCATTCGGGGACCACCTTTTCAGAATTAATGGCACATTACGAAATAACCATAGACCATTTTCAAGCATTGAATCCATCCCGTCCTTAGAACTAAACTTAAAAAGAAACAAGCATTTAGAGTTCATCATTGTTCTAACATGACCATACTTACTTCAAGTGTTCTTGACATAATTTTCAACAACTTACCTCTCTTTTGCCTAAGAAAAACCTATAAACAGAATTGCTAAATCGTTCATTAACTTCAAGAATCAACGTTAATAAAATAGCAACATCAGCCTCATTACCAGCTAAGGCTACTAAGGAATGAAAATTAACAGTTTTCTTACTTGGTTCTCCATTAAGAAGATTCACATATGAAACAACCCTGTTATCAGTCAATTTCGCACCATCATTCATATGAAACAACCCTGTTATCAGTCAATTTCGCACCATCAGTCGCCTTAACAGAACTATCATTTGCATAAACACTCTTCGGGTTTTAATGGTTGCCCATCGTCACTCGAAAATATGAGTTTTCCTTATATCATTTGACTTTTGATATCACGAATCTTATCAACTAAAGAAGTAGGTTTTGGACTATCAAATGCGTTAGTTAAGCTTGGAAACAATCCCTCAGTCATGATTAGGAATGATTCTAACTCACTCGGCTGCCCATCAACGTGTTTACCATGCTTCATACGTGATTCCAAATTATGTTCCAACTTACTAGTACTAATAGTACCCTCCTTAGAACCACTATTAGAACTATTCTTTTGTTTCACACCCCTTCTTTCCGAACTCAAAAAACCTCTTTCAATTATCCTTACATACACAGAAATACCATATCAACACAATAACCCTACCGACACCCCTTATACTAGCAACCATGTTATTGGGACGAAGTAGTACTACCAACACCTAATTGACCTAACGACCAACTAGGATTATGCAACCAACACACGAGCAGCGATCCCAAACAACCAACGAAGGATAAGAAAAGACGATTTAAGGATTAGTACTCTTAAAACTGAATTATAGAAACCTAAAAAATAGCAAAATCCTAAAACGAATGGAGGGAGGGATTAATCAAATAAGTAATTAAGCACAAGGTTGATCACGAACAAGGATTAATCAACAAAAAATGTTAGAATTACAGTCAGACAATTATAGGATCAATTTTTCTGATTTTCTCAAAAAAATGTCACCTTGAGAAAGAAATGAGGGCTTTTTACATAGAATAAGCTACATGTTCAATGCAACTACTATTAACTGTAATAAATACTCATAGCTCCTGACTAGATCATCCGAGAAGAGTTAGACACACAATCTTTTAGCGAAATGTTACAACAGTCGTACATTGTTGCTTAAATGAACAGCTCGCATCATGCACACCCATGCTGGCTTTGGAGTTTGTGTCCGAGATGGTGGCATAATAATAAAAGATGTCTATTTGATGTATTTTAAAACCCTAATTAAGATCAGAATTCTATATTAAAATCGACTTGCCAATGTATTATGATGGCATTTAATTATTATTTGTCAAACACGTAAAGTCTTGCAAGTTCGTATTCAATATGCATTATGTAGTTGTGATGTGTTGCTTTTGTTTGTGTGAGTTCACCGAGCATACAATGTGCCATGGTGGTACATCTTTAAAACATATACCGTTTCTCTGAGCTAGTTATGCTATGGCGTTCGTTTCTCTAGATAAAAAAAATACTTAAACTATAAAAAAAGTTGTCATCTAGTGACACATAGAAAAAGTGTCACTAAAAGCAAAAAAATGTTATCAAAAGTATCAAAAAAGTGTCACTAAAACTTTTATGTGCTTCTCTACATTTTAAAAAGCGTAGGTTAAAGTTCAATAAGTAAAAGTCTATTTATATTGACATAAAAAATGTGCGAGTATACAGTTTTTGCCTTTTGTGACACATTTTGCTTATAAAATGTCATTAAATCCTCAAAATCTATGCTTTTGTCTATACTTTTTAAAAATATGTCATTAAAAAGTTAGATTTAGTGACACTTTTTCATGTCATTAAATACTCTGTCACTAAAAGTTTGTTTTTTAAATGCTAAGAGTGTTGATTTTGGTTTATTTAATGTTAATAATCATTTCCTTTCAAAAAAACACATGCCATTTATGATAAATCTAAGATTAATGCAACTAATTTAATGTTAATGTTAGGCTGCTAGTTCAAATAGGTTAGTTGATACTTGATAAAGACAGCGGAATTGTTTTTCGTCATGTTTCTTACGTTTTCGTCCGATTTCTTACGTTTTCATCAAATTTCTTACGTTTTTGTCCGTTTTTACGCTTTTCTCTGTTTTTTACGTTTCCGTCCGGTTTTTTTACGTTTTCGTCCATTTTTTACATTTACGTCCGTTTTTGTTCGTTTTCGTCTATTTTCTTACGTTTTCGTCCATTTTTGTCTGTCTTTTTACGTTTTATCTGCTTTTTAAACGAATAAATACGTATAAAACATAAGAAAACAAATAAAGGGGTCAAAAAAACAAAAGAAAACGTCCAAAATGGAAGAAAACGGAAACATAAGAAATCGGACGAAAACGTAAAAAATGAACGTAAAAGTCAAAAATCGGACCAAAACGTACGAGATCGAAAAAAAACGTAAGAAACAGACGAAAACATAAGAAAACGGGTGAAAACGTAAAAAAACTAGCGAAAACGTAAGAAAACCGGAGAAAACGTAAGAAAACAGACGCAAACGTAAGAAATATGCCGAAAACGTAAAAAACGGGCAAAAACGTAAAAAACGGACGAAAACGTAAAAAATGAACGAAAACGTGAAAAAAGGGACGGAAACGTAAGAAATCGGACGAAAACGTAAAAAAACGGAGGGAAACGTAAGAAAACGAACGAAAACGTAAGAAATCGAGCGAAAACGTAAGAAAACGGGCGAAAACGTAAGAAATCTGACGAAAACGTAAAAAAGGGACGAAAACATAAAAATAAACAAACGAAAACTTAAAAAAACGAATGAACACGTAAAAAAGGGACTGAAACGTAAGAAATCGGACGAAAACGTAAAAAATGGACGGAAACGTAAGAAATCGGATGAAAACGTTAGAAATCAGACGAAAACGTGAAAAAATGGACGAAAACGTAAGAAATCGGAAGAAAACGTAAAAAACAGACGAAAACGTAAGAAATCGGACGAAAACGTAAGAAACCAGACGAAAACGTAAAAAACGGATGAAAATGTAAAAAAACGGACGAAAACGTAAAAAATCGGACGAAAACGTAAGAAAACGAAAAAAACCGACGAAAACGTAAAAAGACTGACGAAACGTATAAAACGTTCAAAAATGTATGAAAACACCATAATTTAGTGGGTCAACCTGACCCAAACCGTTTGACCCATGACCCGTTAGACCCATTTTTTAAACATGACATGTTTGACTCATGACCCATTTGACCCATGACCCAATCCGACCTATTTGCCACCTCTAAATAAGGTTAGAACATTGGTACTCACGTTTTATTTGGTTTGAGTCATATTTACGTTTTATTTTGTTAGGGAAAAAAAGAAATGGAGAACAGTAAATTGTGGTTTTCTATTTTTCCATATAAATTTAGAAAATGAGATTTTTTTTTTTTTTGATAAATATTGAAAAAAAATGCAACTAAACAAGTTTTCAGTTTTTACATTCTCAAATGAAAAATATCCTGAAAAAATGAGATATTTTTTCCTAACTAAACACAAACTTCTAGAGGTATTTCTATTTTCGTTTTTTTTTAGTCTATGCCAAATTTTTGTGAAAACCGAATAATCTAACTGATTATTAGTTAGTATAAATCACATGATAAATGGTGATCACCTTTTCTAAAACATTCTTCATTAAATTTGGTGATAATGTTAATATTGGTATTCGGTGGGAATCATATGCTAACCAATCATATTCGGAATAAACAAATCTAATGCAAATAATGATGAAATTTTTACTTTTGTTATATTCTCAATCTAGTTATTCGATCTTATTATACCTTTTAAGTGCATCGAGGATTTATGCGTATTCGTCTAGGTCGGCGGTGTGTCCTTATTTCTGGGTGATGGCTAACTTCAAGACTCCGATAATAAGAACATATTGCAATGACCTTTAATGCGTCGAGCTTGAATTCATGATTTATTGTCTAAAAAAACTTGTTAGGTTACAAATACACTGGCAATAAAAAGAAATTATATATCACATGAGTATGTCCAAGTTTACAAATCCATGTTGATATATAATAAACCTAGGATATGATAAAGATGATGACATGCAAATTAGCCATCAATAAAGTGAAATAACTAAAATATCCCTGCTCAAACTGAAAATTAAAGAA
>BQNB010092877.1:0-26503 GCA_026074375.1 Tanacetum coccineum
CATGTATACCATTGAAGTTTATAATAATATTGATGCTAATTTCAGTTAAATATATAGAAATGATAATAGTTTTCCATTAACAAAAAACATAACTATATATAAGTTATGAACAATACATATCAGTCAAATTATTTAGACCTGATTAAGATTGTGGTTTGCATATTTAGCTGTATATCAGCAACATAAAGACTTCTTTTGTGGGTAACCTTCTATCATTGACTTGTTGTCATTTGTCTTCACACCGTATGAAGTTGTAGAATGAACATACAATCCTATAACATAATCAACATGTAAAAGTAGTTAATATCAAAAGTTTATGATACAATCTGACTCGACACTTGTTTTAAAAAATATATTGAAATAGTAAGATGGCATTTTACAAACGGATCAAAAAGACTTTAGATAAACCAAATGATACTCACACTGTGGTGCGCCACCGGTAGTAGTAGCAATGGGTTCTATATCAGGGAGCAGTTGAGAGGTCCTAGAGTCTTCTATTGGCGTTCTTTTACGCTTGGCAAACCTTGATGATGACTCAAAAAGTTTTGGAGAATCAGAAGTGACCAACGAAGGCACGCGAAATTGGTCTTGCACAGGCTGGTTGGAAACCATACCTGCAAATGTCGGTAATTTAATACCGGAAATCTAGATATGCAACTAACACCAGTAAAACGCAACAAAAAACACTTCAAACACAAAAAAAACCCGCACAATATGCAGCAGCCTCTTTGTATGAAACAGTTGCAGCATCGAAACTACTTTTTTCTTTCTGTTTTGCCATTTTATCTGGTGCGTGACTACTTGATGAGCACTCGAATTTTCCCATAAAACGATTAAATACAGCGCATAAACACGATTGTTCAGTAACACCTGAAACGAAATTACAAAAAGCAATTAGAAATCCAGAAAAAAGAAAACCAACCCAACGTGGTTAAATGCTAAATATATTTCAGACGCAAGAAACAACCTCCTAAACAAAGGTGTGACAAATCAACATTAGATCCATCCAGCACTGCCCCGGTGTAATTAACAGCATCAGTTGGGTTTTCAATTGGCCTATTGTACATAAGCAACACACCCATTAACAAAAAAGTTATCAATCACATCAAAAACATATCAAGAATTAAAAAATCTTATCGAACCATCAGAGCACTTTGTGTTATGAATTTATGATCACAGAAATCTGAGAGTCGTGTAAACACTTTCAGATCGAAGTATTTCGATGGTTCTATCGAAATCTTTAATCGGATAAAACTCAGATTTTGAAACGAGAATGTGTTTTTGATGTTATGAAAAAACAGAACCAGAGATTGTGATGATTATATGACCAACAAAACTGATTTTTCAGTTATAACTGCATAGCAGTTAGTTTAACTGCCAAATCGGTTAAATAAAAGGGGCCAAAAAAAACAAGTCCATATCCGGGAATTTTATTTCCAAGTGCATTTTTTAACATAACACTTTATACCAAATAAAATTTTTCTCCCAGCCAGGGGCGCTGCCCCTTGGACCCTGCCAGGGGCTGCCGCCCCTTGGACCCTGCTACCAGGGGCGCTGCCCCCGGACCCCCGTCATACGGGGCTTCGCCCCGAATGATAATCATAATAACGCCATACAAGTGTGCACTCCGCACAACCCCGACTTGTTGAACATTTATCATGATTACACATTGGTCAACCAAGTCAATCCATTACACTTAAATCATATTGGTGACGCAAAATCACCAACAATCCTCCCCCATTTAAGTGTAATCTTGATTAACTTAAAGCAAACTCATAACAAACAACAAACTGATGCATAAATGAAATATCGAGACGATTGAATTTCACATTAGTACATTAGCATTCCAAATATTCGAATATCAGAGTGTCACTAAAGGATTGAACTCTTTCTATTCATAGTGAATACATGAAGATAATATACACAACAGTTTACACATTCACATGTTCTACTTGACACTATGTTTTACTAGCTTGTGTCCTATCCTTCAATAAGCATATCAAAGCCAAGTCCCAAGCTTCTTGAAGCAGCTAAACTTCATGCTTTATATAGGTAGTTTTTTACATCTTGGCACCTGCAACATGCAATTTGTCAAAAAAACCATTTAAGAATACATAATCAACCTCCTTAACTTGCAGTTCTGAACACAAAAGCCGTGGGATGATTGAAATTATGTGTTCCAATCCAAAGATACATCTTTCCTCATTGAAGTTCAGCATAAAACAATTTCGTTAGATGGGAATTGGGTATCTTGATACAAGGATTTAATTAGGTGGACTTTACCCAACCCAATAGCCGCCATTGCGTACGAGATCTCTTGCTAACCCTTTGTTAAATTGTTCGGACAAATTCAATTGAGTTTCATACAAACTCCATCAACATATCAACACCATTAAGACATGAATCTCACAGAAGTCATACATGTCCTAACACCCAATGGTCTAGACTTGCCATTGACACTGACTATAAGCCTTATCCAAGTAGCAGCACTATCATATCAGATAGAAATGGTAGATATCAGTTTTAGGCCACAAAGAATTTTCATAATAAAATTCTCAACCACTCATCTTCATTACCAGTGCAGCCAAAGCAAAAAATTTTTCAGACTCATGTTTAGCCCCTGTAATACAAGTCTTTTCTTTGAAGCCCAAGGAAATAAGCACCTCCACCAAATAAGAAATACCCAACCACTCGTAGATTATGACCACCATCTTATTAATCCAACGTGGCATCAGGGGAAATAACCTTCTATAACAAAAGGATAACCACTATATGTCAACCATACTCCATGGTTTTCCTTTCAAAACCGAAATACTCGACTACAGCTGCCATGTAGAGCACTGGATTTACTAGTGTACCTTACTAAGCTTCGCAACAGCAAAAAGCTATACTTGGCCTAGTGCAATCATGCATACATAAGACCGAGCATCCCAATAGCTCTAGAGAATTCTAACTGAGACACTAAAACAGGAGTCCTTTATTAGAGTCGAAACTTCACAGGTAATGTGGGGGAGGGAGACTACAGGGTAAAAACAGAGAACAATTAACAAGTTAAACTTTTGTCAGTACATCTCTCAATATAATGAATTGAACATAGAGATACATTGTTTCCTCGTTTGATTCTAATTACCAAGAATCACCTCATTCCACCCCCAGATCTTTCATATCAACACTAGATGATAGGAATTCTTTGTCTTATTAACCTTGATCTTGAATAGAACCAAAGATCAACATGTCCATAACACATATAAACAAAATTATTACCTTTACCAGAAGCATCAATTGCTATACACACACTTGTCCAGCTTGTTTAAAGAAAAACCATTAGATACAACCACATTATCAAACTTTGATGCCATTGTTTTGGTTGCATGTTTCAGACCATGAGCCACAATGATTTCATTACAATTTACCATACCATTCGTTTTCATGTCCAGGCATCATAAACCCTTCAGGTTGTTTCATGTAAATTTCCTCATCCAAATCACCATTTAAGAATGCAGTTTTCACATCCATTTGGTGAATAACTAAATCATGTATAGCTGCAAGAGCGAACAACAATCTAATAGTGCAAAATCCTAGCAACAGGAGCATAAGTATCAAAGAAGTCAATTCCCTCCTTTTGTCTAAAGCCTTGGATAACCAAATCTTGGCTTTATATTTTATCTAGCATCCGTCCCACTATCAGGTCATCTTCTTTTTAGGCTCCATTTACATCTAATGCTTTACATCCAGGGAGGCAAATCATTAATTCCCAAGTAATACATTATGCTATGATGAATCAATTCACTTTGAACTGCTTCTTTCCAAAAAGCAACATCCTTGAAGCCTTGATCACTCAATGTCCTTGGATCCTCCTCAATAATGAATACAAAATTCACGTTGAGATAAAGTCTTATCTCTTGTTCCTTTCAACAAGATATAGCGTGTTGAAAATCAGACCAAAAGAACTTAGCGTTTTCCTTGTTACTATGCTTTTTCTAGTACAGATGGACCGGTACATCATCAGTACCTTCAACCTGCAACTTCAGCTATCTTACATAAGATGGTTGAATCAAACCCTAGTCCTAAGGATAGACGAAAACCATTTCTTCATCAAACATAGCATCTCTTAACTCAATTATAGAGTCACCGACACATAATCAATTAGGAACCTATAACAAAAAACCAAATAACACTTGGAAAGCTCATAGCATACGAGCCCAAAAAAGATACAACTATACCTTTCCTCACCCAGATTTCCATTTTGGGTTCAGTTATTCCTAACAAACCGCTACAACAGCCCCAAACCCTCATATAAGTCAACTTTGGTACCTTTCTTGGACCCAAAATTTCATAAGGGGATTGTTTACTATTTTTTTGTATTTGGAGTTCGTATCACAATAAAACAGCTGTCACACATAGCCTCACCCCAAAACCCATCACTTAGTCCAGAAAAGGATCACATGAATTCACCATTTCCTTAAGTCCCTATCTTCCTTTCATCCACTCACCATTTCTTATGTGTGTAAGTGCAGCCGTGTTTTGAGAAGTCATATAACTCAGTAGAATTGGAAATAAACTGGATCATAATACTATACCACCCCTATCAGTACGCATACTATTATATTAAATCATGTCTTTGAAGTCTACTTCTGTTTATAAATGTTTTAAATAAATCTAGAGCTTCATGTTTAGCATGCAATAGGATATACATAAACAATATCTAAGACGCATCCAATTAAAATTAATGACAACTTATTATGTCCTAGTTGAAGGAAATGGCATGAAATTCACACAAAACACTATGTATGAGATCTAATACATTGCATTCTTCTATCTCGTTACACCCTTAAATGGTTGTTCTATTTAATTGTATGTTAACATACAAGTTATTGCTACTTTCGTTCATGTCAAAAAGTGCAGTATTAAACTCATTTTTAGATCATATCCTCATTCTCTTGGAATGAACATGTCCTAAGTCTAGCAAGCATAATTTAGATTTGCTTCACTATTACTAAACTAACAGTAATCATACAAGCAGAAGCATTAAACAAAGAGATAATTTAGATATAATCTAATCATACCATTTACATACAAACCAAATCCGATTCAAATAACCATGTCCATGACAAGATATAACCTCTGTCACTTTCTAACACTATGTTTGTAGCCACACTTCTTCAAACATTCAATTTCAAAAACAAGATTCTTTCGAACCACTCACCAGGTACTACAATACCATTATCTAAACCTAAAGTTTTCCAGAAGTGAAAGTTCAATAAAACACCCTATTCCCTTGAATGTTTGTCATTGCAACTTTTCCCATCTTTACAAACTGATCCTCTTTCAAGTCGATTTACACAGACTTGAAACCAACGAGACCTTGCAAACATGACTTGTTGCACCCGAATCAACCCACCAAGCAACTTCATCATCCTGAACATAAAATGCATCAGAAATAACAGAAACATAATGTAAAACATTAAAAATTCTGCTTAAAATCATAATTATAACCTTGTTGCTTTTCATGATCATATACCATTTTGAACCAGCGCCGATCCTTGCCCTTTAACGAGAGCGACAATCCCTTCTTCATATGACCAGGCTTGTTACATTTCTAAACAAGTCATTGTAACCTTCATGTTGGCAACATTTAATCAACACCACTTTTGCAACTTTTCTTGTACTTATTGTTTCTTTGAATTTTTGACTCCATCTCCCTCAACCATGTTGACGAATAGACGATCCAATTTGGTTCTTTCCTGAGATTATTATCAAGGTGTCCTGATATCTTAAATCCTTCCTCACATTCGTGAGTAAAGATATGAACTAACCAATTGAACAAATTTACCTCTACCTTTTTTATGTTTCAACCTGTTTGAAATTCATTCCAAGAAGGGGGCAGTTTATCAATAATAACTGCAACTGAGATGGCTCAACCTCATTAAATTGTGTTGGGTATACTGTCCCAGAATCCCAACATTTCATGAAATTGTTCCATGACAGGCCTGGTATCAACCATCTTGTAATTCATAAAATTACACAACAAAGAAACTTCTTGCAGAAGCACTCTTCTGCCATGTATTTGTTCTAGGGACCTCCCATAGTGCTATTGCATATTCACATTTTGATAGATATCAATAGGGAATCAGACATGACCGTTAATAATGTGACCACACATATGTGTTCGACCGTTCTCCCACTTATCCTCATTCCTCGCGCCTGCCAAAGTTTCATTCTCGGACCATACGGGACTGGGTGTTACTCATAACAGAACACAACGTGCAGTGTGGTAAGCAGAAAGTGCATTTTACTTTTGCCAGCCGACGAAAGTCCTGCGCCTCAACACTTATCTAACTTAACGAACTTACTCGTCATATCCTTCATAAGATTCTCGTTTTCGTCATTATCACAGATAATCTTTGATCTTTGTTATAATTTATGATCCACAGAAATTCCCCCCCCCTAAGAGGACGTGTAAACACTTTCAGATCGAATAGTATTTTCGATGGTTTTCTATCGCAATTCTGATCGATTAAAACTCAGATTTTGAAACGAGAATGTGTTTTTGATGTTATGAAAAAACAGAACCAGAGATTGTGATGATTATATGACCAACAAAACTGATTTATTCGTTATAACGTGCGAATACAGTTAGTTTTAATCTGCCAAATCAGTTAAAAAAAAGGGCAAAAGAAAAAACAAGTCATATCCGGCGAATTTTATTTTCCAAGATGCATTTATACATAACCTTTATACACATAAGAATTTTTCCTTTCTCCCACCTAGGGCGCTGCCTGCCTTGGACCCTGCCCCTTGGAACCTGCCAGGGGCTGCGCCCCGTTGACGCGCTCTACCTTAGGGCGCTGCCCCCGGACCCCCGTCATACGGGGCTTCGCCCCGAATGATAATCATAATAACGCCATACAAGTGTGCACTCCAAACAACCCCGACTTGTTGAACATTTATCATGATTACATATTGGTCAACCAAGTCAATCCATTACACTTAAATCATATTGGTGACGCAAAATCACCAACACTTTGTCTAATTATATGATCATGCATGCACAAAACATAACAGCAACCAATTCAGCTTCATTGAGTAAACCAAAGGCGAAAAGGGGCAAACTTGGGCTTCCCCCTACGTCTGTATTTCAGCAAGCACGCTCTTCTCTTCAGAGAAGAGATAGCCTGACACACAAAAACAAATTATAGTAAACTTTTTTTCCTTTTTAACAATAACCAAGAGTTGAACAAACACCCCTAATTCACATAATAGAACTAATCATATTCAGCATATGCTAGCAAATCAATCCAATATAAATAACTAAAAACTAACCTCCAATCAAAATCATTTTCACAAGGGAAAATTCCCAAATTGGACCAAAAGTCATGGTGCTAGTCACTCTTTGTCTAGAAAAACATTTCTAATCCAAAATAGACCAAGGCGATGCATATTTAGGGCAACTTAACCAGAAGTCTCCATGTGTCCGTATGTGTAAGGTATTATTTTTTTGGGCAACTAGTACGATTAGGGCGACTAGTACCTAGGGCGACTAGTACCTAGGGAGACTGGTATTTTGGTCATTTTACATTTTTAAAAGTACTGACACATAGTACAATGTACATTACGCGACTTGTACTTAGGGCAACCAAAATAAGGCGACTTGTATTTTTAGTTAACTTATTATCCCAAAAAGCTATTTTGTGTATTTAACACAAAAATACTTATACACCATGTATACGGCCCCACTACATTTCCCACCTTTATCTCCCACACCCATCTCACACCCCCTCCATATACCATGTTTCCTCCCTTTTTGATTAAAACCTTCATTTTCTCCGACAGTAATAATCTATTCCAAACACATATCACTAATTTTTTAGAGCAAATGTGGTTCATGCCGGTAAGTTAAAATTGAATTAATTCAATTTTGACTGTTAATAATTTTGATGATGTTTTCAGTGGTTTTTGATTGTAATTATTTGTAGGTATTCATTTATTTAGCATCTTATTATTGTGAGTTTGATGATTGACTATTGTGTTCGCATTTGATGTTAAAAACATAAATTAGTGAAGAACCGACATTTAATGTATGTTAATTTAGATTTGATAAGTTGTTTTTCATGTGTTTTAGAAGGGTGTGTAAGTTTGTATGAATATTTTTTATGGTTTGAAAGCCCAGGGCTATTATTGTTTGATTTTTAATACCTTTTTACTTGGACACCCATCTATGTTTGATTGTTTTTGTTGTGTAATTGTATGTTGTTTAAATTTTAATTTGTTGTTATACACCTAAATTATCAGTTTGTGGTGGAGTATCCATTATTTCTGTTACTTATGTTGTTATTTTTGATAGTTTTTTTGGTAGTTGAAACTAATAGTCGGAACCTCTATTATTGAACCTAATATGTCCTTTATTTTGTTTCAGAATTATGTATGTAAAGTCATCATTAGGAGTAAATTGAATTATTTTTGGTTGATTAACAAAAAGTTAGATGCGAAACGACGAAATTTGTTTAGGAGTACATGTTTTGGACCTTGGTTGGATTTACTGTTGATGATGATCATCATGATATGCCCCTGATTTATTATATGGAAGGTCATACTTTACATTTTGGTCATCGAGAGTTTTCTCTTATCACCGGTTTTCATTTTGGAACTATAAGTTTTGACTTACATACTTCAAGTGAGCTAAAATTTCTTAATAGGTATTCCTGAACAAGATAGGTTTAATTATTAGCAACTTAGATATTATTGGTGTTATTGAGGACGAGGAAAGGTTTGGCAAGCTATCTGATGATGACGCAATACGTCTTTGCTTTTTGTTAGCTTTGGAGGTGATATTTATGGGTCAGTTGTTGACATTCAAAGTGGATGATACCTTCTTCAGGTTGGTTAAAAATCTTGAAGCATAGAATTCATTTCCATGAGGTGAGCATTTGTGGTGTTATTTGTACGATGAAATGAAGAATTTAAAAGAAAGGCTCGGTGACGAGCACTATCATGGTTTGAACAAAGATCGCAACTATGTTCCAACATATACGTTATCTGGCTTTGTGTTTGCCTTTCAGGTTAGAAATTTATTTATAATTGTAGCAATTTTATTTTTGATGACTTACATTAGGTATATTATATAGATTTGGATTGTTGAGACATTTGAAAGATGTTAACATTGGTGGATTAAAGACCCAAAAGTAATACCAAGAGCACTAGGCTGGTCGAAGAAGTCGTTATTTACAAGAACTGATTATTCTTACCTTTTTGTAAAGGTTAATGCTAAAATTTAAATATTATATTATTTGTAGTTTAGAACATATTTGATTAGTACATCTCACAAATTATTTCTATAATATCTTTAGGAATCAAGCTCAACATCAGATCTCCGACCTACTATAGCTGAATACCAATCTTCATGGTGGATAGATAATAACGTTTATTTTCATGAGCACGTTCCCAGAGCTCCTCCAATTAGAGAACAACATAGCCTTTTTGAAACATATCTTTCAAAGTTGGAGAAAGCACGCAAACGTGGGAAAATAGGTTTCATGGTTTCATCGATTGGTGGAACAAGTGATAATAGTGTGAGGAAAAAATGGCTTAACGATCTTGTGATTGTTGAGTTAAATTTTCGTGTTTTCAAACTTGAGACTATTATTCAGGTTATGTTTTATTCCAACTATATATAATATCAAAATATTGATTTTTTAAGTTTTGTTTCTAACTATAGATATCACTTTTTAGGTTCTTGCACATGATAAAAATGACAGACAGGCTAAGCTGCAGTTTATTGATGAATTTTCTAGTATGACCTCTAACTTATGTGATTCACTTAATAGCATGTTTGTTGATTTGATCCAGCAACACGATTCAGATGAAGATATTGCTCAGGTAATCTTGTTAAACTTTATTCATTATCAATTTATTGTTTAGGATCACTTACCCTGATTTTTTATATTTCTGCCTTATAGGATTATCTTCGAGAAGAGGAATTGAGATTGTGTTTGGAAGATGAATAAATGTTGCCGAGGAGAATAGGTTAATGATGGATGAGGCAAACAGGTTGAGGTTGGAAGAAGAGAATATGGTAGAGTTGGCAGAGCAAAAGAAAAATAAGCGAAAAGAGTTTATGAATTCAAGTCATGCTAAAAATATTTTGGCTAAGTTAGCACTTGCGAAGAGGAATCATATTGGTTCCTATTCACAAAAGATAAATTCTAAAGTTAGTTGGGTTAAGATCAAAAAATACCGTTAACACGTAAATGATCCATGTACAGCGAAACTACTTCAAAATGTGAAACCATGGGTTGAGGTATGAATGCCTTCTACTACTTTACAAATCAATATTAGATGCTACAATGTGTTATAACTTATACACTTAATACATATTTGTAGGATATTTCGCGAGTATTTCATTCTATGGACACAGTTTGGTTGAGTGATGATATTGAACGATTTCTAGGCCAAGTAGGGCAGATTAAATGTAAATATCCATGGAATGATGATTATACTGTAGATATGAATTTCTGGCTTAAGTTGGCCTGCTTTGCTAATTGGGCTATGGTTAGTTGCTACTTTGTTCAGCTCCTATTGCAAAAAGGCATGCCCTTATTTATGCTAACGGGGAGAGGTATACTACTCCATGGAGCGAGGTTGATCAGGTAAAACATTAACCCTTAATAAAGTCTACTTTTTGATTTTACAATGTTGTTTAAATCATTTTCATAAACCAAATAAAAGATATAATAATGCACGATTCAACATAAAAACAAACCTTTTAAACCAACATATAAACTAAAGGCTTTCATCATTTATTTTTTGCTTAATAATTTCATTTTGTATGACCATCCAAAAAACTACTACTATGTAGGTATTTATTCCGATTAATGAAACGGATGAACATTGGTGTCTTGCCCAGTTTCATATTCTGTCTGGAGAGGTTACATTTTATGATATCGGGGACACATATGAATATGACTATCATGATTGGTATGTCCGGGTTAGGCATTGTTTACAGGTAAGTCACAAACTTTTTAACGTTTATACGAAAATATATTTATATGTTAGCTTGTGGTTACAGCTAAGTTAATAATAGGGTATACACTCATTAGGACAAAACATAGTATACACTTATGTGGAAGTAATTCACTCAAAACTGAGATTGTTATAACAACTATGAATGCCTATCGACTAAACTGTAACGACGTATACAGGTAGACCAAATCCAGGTTGTATAAACTTTTAGGTAATTAATTACAAAGTTACCAAAAATCATAACAAAACTAAAGTTACTAGACAATAACTGAGTACAATATGTTTATGCTTGAATGTGCATCATCTATGTTAGTTAATTAATTCCAGCTGTCATAAAATGCAATATCTAACTAAGCACAAGATTTATATGCATGAAATGGTTTGTACAAGATTTATATGCATGGTTTTTGTAACCAGCTCTAGAGCCATTACATTGGTTAGTAACTTAATTCCTATAATAGCATTGGTTTTTGTTCTTTAATATAGTATTTAGTGGCCACAAATGGTTTGACCCATAGATTTGAGCTACCTAAAACTTTTCTAAACTTGTAATCACATTAAATTCGGATGTCCTTTACTTCTACTATGATATGATCCAACTATTCACCTCATGTATTTTTCTGTTATAATTATTTTATTTATTTTTTCCTTTATTTATATTGGGTCATTACCCTACCATTTTCCATACCACAATCTACTAACAAACCTTTTATTAACTAAAACTACCTTCCACAACAATGGCTTACCTATCTCAACTAGCTTTAGATGCAAACTCCCACCAACTAAAAAACATAATGACTTTGTTGTTTCATAATGACAATCAAAGGGACTTTCAGTTGGTTAGGGATATATATGTATCTTGTCAACGGTTGATGGTTCGATGTCAGGAGAGGCATGAGCAAATACTTGAGTTGCAAATGTTGGTTGGGTCCAATATTGCTGCTGAAAGTGTTAGATTGCTTAAGGAGTTTCAGGATGCTGACTTGGAGACAACTAGGGGCATGATGAGGCTTATCTGTGAGACACAGCTCAAGGTCCTGAAGAAAATCTCTTTCATTGCTCTGTTACGCAGACAGTGATTCTCCAGTCATGTTCTATTTAGTGCTTCCTCTTATCTTTTGTCAATGTTACCTTTTTTGTTTTAGTTGTTAGGGTGTGCTTATTGTCTGTTTAGTTTTTTTTGTCCTGGGAATCATCCTGAAGATGTCATGTTATGGTGGTGTTATCTTTTGTTAAGTAACAAGGCATGTGTGTTTAAGCAGGCTACTAGTTAATGAAGTTATCCTTCTCCATGCACATTGTTATTCGTTTGTGTTAACACTATTATTAAAAACATACATATAAAAACACTTTTTAAGTTGTATCAAAGTAATTAAAAACATACCTTAAACTATAAAATCAAACTTACAGATATATTATAACTACATAAGGATTTATCAACTTTTATTTGACTCGTTTGAATGTAAATTTTTCTACAGGTCCAGCTTCTCGTAGTTCTAGAACGTGCAAATGTTTTTCAAAAGAATGGAATAGATCCAAGCAAGTATACCATTACGTTTAGGCTAGCGGACAATGTTCCTAAGCAGGGGGCGTATTTGGTGATTGCGGTGTGTGGGTTTGTATACTTTTATATAGGTTGGCGCATGGCTTATCGTTGGATGTAGATGATCCTGTTGACATTGCCTTGTCATATCGTGAGAAGATTGTTCGATTTTATTTTAAACACAAGTACTAACTGTA
Organism: Tanacetum coccineum; assembly: GCA_026074375.1. Lineage (NCBI taxonomy): Eukaryota > Viridiplantae > Streptophyta > Magnoliopsida > Asterales > Asteraceae > Tanacetum > Tanacetum coccineum. The sequence continues at coordinate 12,760 of BQNB010092877.1, forward strand.
AGTTGGTATCAAAACATCTCTTTACCATATATTTTCATTAACTTTTTGTTTCAGTTAAACCTTTTACCCAATTTTTTAGTAGTTTGTGTTAATTGTATTGATTCTAGTCTAATTTATTTATTAACTTACATGCCTATAACTCAACAAACACCCAATATGAATAGAACAAAAGAAGACGATACAACTAAGATAATAGATAAGTAATCCCAAAAGTATATAGTCATTAAACAAGGAAATAACATTAATAGAACTAAGATAATAGATAAGTATAAGTTTTAATCCAACAAAGTTTAATACAAATATTGTAATCAAAGACGAGCAATATTAAGAAACAATAGTAGCATCATCATGGAATTTGCTTTTCTCGTCTAAAGTCTTTTAACGTAATCAAGGAACTCTGTTTTTTCAACGGCCCTCATGAGTGCCTTGTCGATCTTGATCAGAAGGTCCCTCACAACCACCATTTCTTTGTCTTGCATTTCTATGAAGAATAAAATAGTCTCAATCCTGTTATCCTTCAACTGGTTCACATCATTTATAAGGGCCTGCCTCATATTCAAACTGGCTTGTAGTTCACGAACAACCCTCATCAGTTGCCTCGCTATTGCAAAGTTGGTTTGTATCTCTCTTTGGATTGCGATAGTCCACATTTTTTACAAATCTTTGGAGTTAAATGTTGCACGTAGTTCTTTAAGTCGTCATTGATTAATCTTTACGTGTATGGTGGTTTTAAGAATATGAGAAAGATGTCAAATTTGGAATGCAGATGAGTTGTTTATATACTACTTTTTTTAAATGTTGTGATTCATTAATTCATTTAATGGTCGTGTCTTTTAAGTTGCACATTTACAAACCGTTGTGATGCATGCATGCAAATGAGTATTAGTAAAAGCCCACTATTAAATTAATTGAAGCCCATAATATTAACCAATTACCCAAATAAGTATGTCTAATTACAAAGGCCTGTAATATTAACATTATATTACATTGTTACTAGTATATTAATAGTACATAAAGATAAGATCTCATAATCTTACACAAGTACATGCATAACTATAGGTACATTTGAATGTTCACTTTCTTTAAAGTTTTCTCAGGAACCTCCATTTTCTTGTATGGATAATAGCAAAAGGTATGTAACTAGGTTGTTCATGTGTTATTATTTTACATTGTTGTTCATGTTGTTAACATTTGTCTTCCAAGATCTGTGTTTTTTCATATAATGATCTAATTTGACATATTTAATATATACAGGACTCATGATTCGCCTGAAATGTTTTCACTTTTTGAAGTGAACTACGATGGTGTGTTCCATGAACTACCTTTACGGTATGAGTATGGGAAAGTTTTACCACTTAAGTTATCTAACTCAAATAGGACGAGTTACTCTGAAATGCTTGACATGCTTGTCTATAAACTAGAATGTGAAATTCGCAGTCTGTTTTATTGTATTCCTAGAAATAGGTTTGACAATTGTTGAAGGTGACCATGATATAAAAAAATGTATGCTATGGCTAAGTTGTATGGGTTAATTAACTTGTATATTGCCCATTTGCCTAAAAACTTAGCAGCATATTATTTTAACAACTTGAGTTTTGATGATTATCATAGGGACATACAGTCTAAACTAAAAAGTCATGAAAAACTAAAAATGGATGCTGCTTCTATGACATTTGATGAGATTGTTTCATGGCAAAACAAAGAATCCCTTTCCCCCTTGCTAAGAACACCCCCTCTTAAACCAAGAAGAAAAGGTATTGAATTTCAAGGGAAGAATCTGTATGCTGAATTTTTGCATGCGGACTGTGTTGATGATCATTTCGACATTCTTAATTATTGGAAATATGAGGATGTGTATGGTGATGGTTGCTTTTATGTTGGCGGTTCTTTCAAAGGCTTTGATTTGATAGATGAATGTGTCGGTTACAATGATATTTCACTTCCGGGTAAGAGTAAAGATGAATTTTCAAATAAGGTAATATTGGATGATGGTGGGTCTTCTTCAGCAACTTCTTTGTCAGTGTTATTAAAAGGAAGGGTAAAAGTAGGGTTAAGTTTACAAGAATGAGAGCAATTTTAAAAAGGTCAAAGATGCTTAGCTTAAGAAAATACGTTAGATCAAACTATGGAATCTTGGTTAGTGTGATTAGGTTGAATGAAGATGTGGGTGATGATCAACCACAACTCTCAACAAAACTATCACATACTAGAAGTTCATGTAATAATGATCTCAAAGATGTTGATTAAATATCAACCTTAGTTTTCCAGTATTTCAATAACATGCATTTCATGTTTTTCATTAGTATGCAATCAATGATTGTAATCATATGTATGTTGTGCTAAAACTTATGATTAAACACATGTTTTGTAACCATATCTTTTGTGTGCACAAACGTATTGTTCGAGCAAATTTTCGTAGATGCTCTTCAGCCCTAATCCTTAGGAGATCCTGCAGCTACTCCTTCGTCTCTTAGGCTGAAATAATAAAGAAGACCGTTAGCTCGCCCTGGGTTTTGAATCCGAGACCAAGCTCTGGCGTGAGAATAAGTGTATGCTTGGTATACGTTTTAGTGAGAGAAACTAGAGAGAGAGAGAGTAAGGAGAAGTATGTATGTGTCAAACTTCCCTGTTCATGTGTGTGAATAGTTCTTTATATACTACTTGGGCTTAGCTCCAAGACACGAGTATGGTGGAAGCTAAGTTGTCTTCTAGAGGTAGCACGTCAGTCGCTAGCATGTATCAAACTTTGTCTTGTATGTCCAAGTTGTCTTCTAGGGGCAGTATGTAAGTCGGTGGCATGTATCAAACTTTGTCCTCGAGGTCAAAGTTGTCTTCATGCTCCAAGTACTTGTTGTGGACCATACGTTTGTGATATTCGTACATCGTACGTCAGTCGTTAGTGTACTAGCTCCGATGGAGACAATGTTGCCCCTTGCCTCATGAGGAGACCAACTATTCCTGACTGGCTGCTCCTTGCCTCCTGAGGGGACTAGCTATTCCTGACTGGTTGCTCCTTGCCTCCTGAGGAGACTAGCTATTCCTGACTGGCTGCTCCTTGCCTCCTGAAGGGACTAGCTATTCCTGACTGGCTGCTCTTTGCCTCTTGAGGGGACTAGCTACTCCTTAGTTATTTCCTCTGGACCTGAGGTGACCTTCGTCACCCCAGCTATTCCAGTGGACCGTTCTAATGTGGAGTAGTTTTTCTTTAGGAATATTAGGAGTTAATAATGATTGTCTCCTCCTAAGCATCTAGAGGAGACCATAACTCATCATGTCCCGCCAGTCTAGTATGAACGTATTGTTAAGTAGTTAGTTCTAGACTTAAAAAGAGAAGACTTGTCCAGTCGGCCAAGCTACCCCGCCGTGGGATATATCGAGGTTTTTTTACCGTGCAAAATTGAAGCAAAAATATCGTTACCTTGGTGTGCTGCAACGGGATCTATCAGGACATGTCCAAATCAACTAGCCCGTATACCATAGGCTTCTTAGGCCCAACATGACCCAAGCCTCATACTCCTTAGATTTACTCCAAGGTATTATAAATACCAACCCTTACCTCTTAATTTTACCTCATCACCTCTTACAAAATTTTCACCTACTACTCTACCAAAGTTTGTTTTATATTATTGTTTCCTTTTCCGGCACTCTCAGCCGAAGCTCAATCGAAGGTCTCGAATTTTATCTGAAGTTCATTGTTTCCATCCAGAAGTTAGTTGTTCGTCTGGAGGTATTTGATTTGCCTCATCCGGAGTTAATCTCATTCGGAGGTGCTTGGTTTACCTTGTTCGGAGTTAAGCGCGCCCGGAGGTATCCGATTTGCCTTTTCCGGATCTAAGCTCGTCCGGAGGTGTTCGAATTACCTCGTCCGGATCTAAGCTCGTCCGGAGGTGTTCGAATTGCCTCATCCGGATATAAGCTCGTCCGGAGGTGCCCGATTTGCCTCGTCCAGATCTAAACTCATCCGGAGGTGTTTGGTTTGCTTGATCGGAGGTTTTCTTGATCGGAGGTGTTCGTTCACCCGATAATTAGTTATCTTGGTCGGTGGGTGTCTCGATCGGAGTAAGGGTTGTCTCGGTCGGAGTGAGTTTTATTTGCTTCATCCAGAGGTGGTGGTTTTAATTGCTTTGTCCAGAGGTTTTTTTTCTTACTCATCCAGAGGAGTGTGAGTCTCGTCCGGAGGTGGATTTGAGTTCGTTCGGAAATTGTTAGTAGGTCTCGTCCAGTTGTGGGTTTTGAGCTCGACCAAAGGTCATTTAGTTTGAGCTTGTCCAGAGTGGTTTAGCTTGCGCTCGTCCAGAGTGGTTTAACTTGAGCTCGTCCGGAGTGGTTTAGCTTGAGCTCGTCCGGAGTGGTTTAGCTTGCGCTCGTCCAGAGTGGTTTAACTTAAGCTCGTCCGAAGTAGTTTAGCTTGACCGAATTTTTCAACATTCCCTTAAGGTATTCTTTGATTTTCACCTTACTTTACTTATGGCTAAAAAAGATATGCATACGTATGTTTCTCGATTGAAGAATACCAAACCTGAGGCTTTCATTGCTACTTATGATATCCCCTTAGACCTGAGACCTCGGCTGCCTGATCCCAACTTTAGGATGATAAATCTCCTAGTCGGAGATACAACCATTGGTATATATTCTAGGATTTTTGACTCTTTGGGTGTTAGGATTCCTTTTTCATATTTCCTCCTAGCGGTGTTGAAATATTTTAAGGTGCATATCTCCCAGCTAGTTCCTCTAGGTTTGAGCAAGGTGATTACATTTGAGGTTCTCTGTAGGAGTTTATACATAGAGCCTACGGTTACTTTATTTTGGGTATTTCAGACACTCTTCAAACAGGGGGATTGGTTCTCTTTTGCGAAACGTGGGGGTCTTGCACATGTGTATATGGAATTTGCTAAGTCTGGGTTGAAACTTTAGAAGGAGAAATTTTTCTTGATAGACCGTAGGGCTATTTCGTTTCACATGCCTTGGAGACATCCCGATTCATGCATTACGGATAAGATTCCTACCAATTTTAACTAGAATCACGTTGACCAACTGAAGACTCACATTGTGAAACTTCGTGATATCTCATAGGGAGTGCTAGTTCGGTCTAGGCTTAGTAGAGTTTGGCGTAACCCGATGTGTGATCTCGTGCTGAGACATTTTGACAACACCGGTAGGGGGTTCAGTATATTTTTCTAAGTGTTGTTATTTAACTCTTCTGAACACACCTAATGAATTCTTCCCTTATTTTTTTACAGTTATAAGCATGTATGACTTCCTTTGCCTACCTTCCTTGGATAAGGTTACGTACGGGAGGAGCCACATGAGCTAGGCACTTCTATTTTAAGTAAAGTCGCTGATCGCACCACATCACCTGTTCTAGCAGGCACTGCCATCCCTCATGCTTCCCCAAAGGAGATTGACGTTACCCGACTTGATTATAATGTAGTCACAAAGGCTGATCATGCGGCCAAGCAAAAAACCTCTACTGGGCCAGAGATATCCACCAATATAGCCAAGAGGACCAGATTGAGTCAAAAAGTGTTTGGGGCAGGTTCTAGTGGGTTAGCAGCTGGAGATGGAGTCAAGCAGACTGGTGATGGTACTCTTGATGATGATGGTCAGCGTGATGGATCAGAGTTTGCTATGGAGGATAATGGGAACCTCAACGATGTCAGTCAAGGTGAGCATATAAACGTTATCCCACTTCGAACTTTTGATCTGAGCCTTGGACTAGATGTGACTTATCCTCTAATTCTTCCTCCAGATAAGGAAGTCGAGGCTCATGCTGAGCTGTTTGGGGGCGTGAAGAGGACTACCTGAGACAATTCTCACGCGTCTCATGGTAAGCTTTTCTCTTTATTTACTTTTGCTTCCAATTACACTAGGTCTTTTTCTTATATGTTTTCCTTTTCTCTATTTTTTGTATGCAGGTGTTAGCAAGGATGCGTCTTCTCTTGCTCAGGAGGCTGTGCCAGCTCCTGATACTCAGCCCCTAGATACTAATGCTGGTGCTGATGAGATTGCTAGTAATGGCAATGTTGATCCCTATTACGAGGCTCGAGTTAGTAACACTGTTGGAGATATGCTTGAGAGAGATCTTCTTCCTATTATCTCGGGACCTGACTACACCCCTTATCCTTTTGCCGAAGATCATAGATGCTAGTCTCCTCCTTACACCAAATATGATTAGGACGAGATTCATGGAGTCAATCTTGGTCTGCAGAGAAAAGAGCTTTACAAGGATCCTAAGGTTTTCCAGACTGCCCTTGATTGATTCCCTACGTCAGCTGAGGCTCATCGATTGAGGGGGCTTTCTTCAATTGAGTTGTATGATCATATGAGCGTGTTATAGTTTCAGTTGGTTACTCATGGGAGTGTGTTGAATGCTCGTTACGATCACTCTTTAAAGAACGTTGAGCGTTTTATGAAGCGGTGTACGCAGCAGACACATATCATTAAGAAGCAAGGTGCTGACCTTAAGCAACAAAAGGAGTCTACCGCTCACGCTAATGAGGAGGTGTCTAGGTTGACAGCTGACATGTGGGTTCTTAAGTCTAGGTTTCAGACGGTAGAACATAAGCTTACTAGTTGGGATAAGAAACATATAAAGTATAGGAATGAAAGGGACACTCTTTCCACTGAGAAAGCAAAGATTGAGGAAGAGCTTGTTGGGACTAAGTCACAGTTGGAGCATCGTAAGAAAGCAAAGATATAGATATTGAACTAGATTACCAAATTAATCAAGTATCATCTTAATTACATTTGGGTGCGGCCACACATACATCTGTTCAAATCATCAAGGGGCCCAGTAGTATCTTACTCCATAACATATGGAGAAACAAATCCTATTTTAACTGCACGTGTCCGTTATGTGTTTCATATCACCATATCAAAGATTGACATTTCACACCACAAAACCCCCCCCATACCTTGCATCTTCAAGTCTGACTGGATGAGAGATATATACCCCACTTGCGAGATTCATTATTGCCGCCGATCATGTATGTGAATACTCAGATAAGGTTGTGTTGTCAGTCAACAACTAATGAAACTTCAGTGCTAATGAAACAACTATGATTTGGCGGTATCATCTTTAATATCATACCTTATGAAATATGACCAACACACTCACATCCCTTCGCCTTGCCCCATTACAATGATAGGACATGCCCGTATCATTAACTCGACAATGGATGATTTAGAACAAAATAAATTATTCATTGACCTTAACTTTGTATAATAGGGACACACAGTGCAATTTGAATATGACATGAAGCACCCAGTGTTCACACCAAGTTAATACGCAATCTTAAGTTCAGTGTAATTGTTAATAATAACTGTACTTGCTTTACATACCACTCGAATTTTACTATATTCGATATATAACTCAAAAACTAAACAGATTTCACATGAAAATACTCTGAGGCAGTATGAACGTCCTAAGAGCGTTCGCAAATGTCTTCTCATGATGACAAGCTTATGCTTCAAACCTAGTGTGTTGTGCAGATACAAGGCAGTAAATGGTTTTGTAAACGGATCAGCTAAGTTGTTATCTATATGAACTTTGAGAATACTTATATCACCTTCTTGAATTGGATCTCGAATAAAGTGATATTTTCGTTGAAAATGTTTGGCACCCTTTTTTGAACAAACCTAGGTATTCGTCATTCAGAAGAGCCTCTATGTAGGTAATGGCCCAGGGGGAACAGTGATCGTGAGTTGGTCACGTACGAATATCATGGACGCGGTGTCTATCAATACTGGGGCGTACAACGCCAGACAGCCTATTGATTTACATATCCAAATAGCGTCCATTGCGGCTTCTGCCTTCCTTCATCTACAGCTTTGTATTAAACTTTCTTAGGAAGGACATTAGCTTCCATAGAAGACATTGTGATAGTGCTTTGCTTAGAACTTTTCCAATCAATAGCGCCTTCGTTCATCACGAAGAAAACCCCGTTTGAGATCGAAGGTCATCCCGATCAGTCTCCCAACTAGCATCGGTGTACAAAGTAACACCAAGCTCAGTTGTGGAATAACTACCATAAACAAGAAACATATCTTTAGTATTTCTAAGATACTTCAGTATGTTCTTTACAGCAGTCCAATGACTTTTGCCTGGATTCTGTTGGTATCTACTCGTTAGGTTCTGAGAGAATGCTACATCAGGTCTAGTGCACCTCACAACGTACATGATAGAGCCTATAGCCGAAGCATAAGGTACTCCTTTCATTCACTTCACCTCAGTCGGTGTGGAGGGACCTTGATATTTTCTCAAGTCTACATTAGGTTGCATTGGAATAGTTCCACGTTTGGAAGTATCCATCTTAAATCGCTTCAAGATTTTGTCAATGTATGCATTTTGGCTTAAACCGATTAATCGCCTTGATCTATCTCGATAGATTTTGATTCCTAGAATGTATGCCGCCTCACCTAAGTCTTTCATGGCAAAACATTTTCTAAGCTAGGATTTTACATCTTGTAGCTATGAAATGTTGTTTCCCATAAGTAATATGTCATCGACATATAAGATTAGGAAGACGATGATACTTCCACTAGCTCTTTTATATACACATGGCTCATCGGGATTTTGAGTGAAACTATACTTTTTGATCTCCTCATCAAATCTCTTGTTCCAGCTCCTAGATGCTTGCTTAAGTCCATAAATAGATCTTTGAAGCTTGCATACACGTCCGGGATGCTTAGGATTCACAAACCCCTCAGGTTGCACCATATAATTATCTTCGTTCAGGCGACCATTTAAGAAGACAGTTTTGATATCTATTTGCTAAATCTCATAGTCATAATACGCTGCTATGGCTATGAGAATCCTAATAGCTTTTACGTCTGCAACAGGCGAGAAGGTTTCTTCATAGTCAACCCCGTAGGTTTGAGCGAAACCTTTTGCTACAAGACGAGCTTTATAGGTATGTATATTGCCATCCATATTGGTCTTCTTCTTGAAGAGCCATTTACTTCCAACAGTCTTACAATTAGGAGGAAGATCAACTAAGTTCCAAACTTGGTTGTCTTTTATGGATTGCATTTCCGCGTTCATAGCTTCAGACCACTTTTCGAATTCAGGATCCGATAATGCAGCTTGATAGTTAGGAGGTTCCCCATGATCTCCTAACTCATGTTCCTCAGCATTGATATAGAAGCCATATCGTTTATGTGCTTAAGGTATCCTTGCGGATCTACGAACGGGAATTACATCAGTTTGAGGTTCTACAGTGTCGTGTTCGACCTCATGTTGATGTAGGCTAGTGTTCTCAGAAGGTTGTGCATCTTCACTTTGAATTTCATCAAAGTCTACGGTGCTCCCACTTGCTTCTTGTTTTATGAGATTGGTCTCAAAAAACTCAGCATACCGAGCAACAAAAATTTTGTTCTCAAGTGGGTAGTAGAAGTAGTAACCCATTGTTTCCTTTGGGTATCCTACGAAGATGCACTTGATAGATCTGGACTCAAGTTTGTTTGGCGTGTCTCGTTTAACAAGCGCCTCACAACCCTAGACTTTCAAGTAAGACAGATTCGGGACTTTCCCGTGCCATATTTCGTATGGTGTCTTATTAACCTTCTTTGTTGGAACCATATTGAGTATGCGTGCAACAGACTCTAGAGCATAGCCCCAAAAGGACATTGGCAAAGTAGTTAGACTCATCATGGATCAAACCATATCAAGTAAAGTTCGATTTCTCCTTTCCGATACACCATTGTGTTGTGGCGTATAGGGAGGAGTAAGTTGTGAGATGATCCCACGACTCCTTAGATGATCTAAAAACTCTTGACTTAAATACTCGCCTCCTCGATCCGATCGAAGTGCTTTTATAGTCTTTCTGAGTTGATTTTCTACTTCGTTTTGGAAAGTCTTGAACATTTCAAAAACTTCATGTTTATGTTTAATCAAGTAAACATAACCATATCTACTGAAGTCGTCAGTAAAAGTAACGTAGTAGTTAGCACCTTCTCTAGACGTGGTTCTAAATGGTCCACATACATCACTATGTATGATTCCAAGTAGATCATCAGCTCTTTCACTTGCATGAGTGAAAGGCTTTCTTGCCATTTTGCCAGATATACAAGATACACATACATCAAAAGACTCATCATCAATTGATTCAAGAAGCCCATCGTGTTGTAGCTTCTCAATGCGTTTCTTGTTTATATGGCCAAGACGACAATGCAATAGAAAAGTAGAATCCAAGTTATGCTTGGTTTTCTTGTTGCTACATGTGTATATAGAACGTTCATTGGATATATGATTATGCATATCAATCTCAAAAATGCCATCACGTGGAAAAGCATTAAAATAAAACATATTATCCTTAGAAACTGAAATAGCACCATTATCCATAAATTTATGACGAAAACCTTTGTCCCATAAATGTGAAAGTGAAACAATCCCTCTAGTAATAGAAGGGGAAAAATGACAATTGTCTAATATAAGAATCATTCCACTAGGTAGGATAAGTTCAAAGCTCCCTATGGCTTCGACAGCTGCACTATGGCCATTGCCAACATACAGATCCAAAGCTCCTTTATTCAACTTCTGATATCCTCTAAGCCCCTGGATTGTATTACAAATGTGAGTTCCACAACTAGTGTTATAAATCCAGGTATTACTTTTAGGAAATGAGAACATCTCTATAGTGAAGATACCTGATGTGCCAGATGCACTAGCTTTGTTGTTCTTCATGTCTACCAAATATAAAGGACAATTCCTCTTCCAGTGTCTAGTATTGTGGCAGTAGTGACACTCAGTGTCCTTAGCAGGATGCTCCTTTTTAGCAGGTAGGGGGATCTTATGCTTGGGATCATAAGCCAACTTGCTTTTTCCCTTGCCTCGTGCTTGCGATTTAGGTTTCTGGATTTGACCTTGCATTATAGCTAAGACAACAGGAGTTTTCTTGGGTATACCTTTTCTGCAAGTTTTAGCATGCATGCAGTTCAGGTATAGTCTTCCCCATGCCGTGCATGTTATAATTTTGCACAAACTGGTCATAATCCTTAGAGAGTGAAGTAAGAATCATGTTCACCCCAAGGACTAGAGGCATGGGATAGCCAAGACGCTCCATCTGATCCAAGTAGGCTTTCATCTTCAGCACATAGGTGCTAACAGATTGCCCATCCTCCTACTTGCAAGCATGAAATGCTTTGACAATTTCAAACAGTTCTTGCTCAGCGTGCCGCTGGAACATAGTTTTCAGTTCCTGTAGGATCTCAAATGCTGGCCGGTCCTCTAAGTTCTTTTGGATCTCAAGGGTCATGCTAACCAGCATAAGACAAGCTACTTCTTGTTGTTCAGCGACCCTACGGGTGTAGGCGTTGCGAATAGCAGCAGTTGCAGTGGCAGGAGGCGCTTCAGATAAGGCCTCTTCCAGGTGGTACAACTTTTGTTCATTCCTAAGGACAATCCTTAGGTTGCGATACCAGTCCAAAAATTTGCTACCATTCAACTTCTCTTCTTCGAGAATTGACCTGATTGAGTTGTTGTTTGTGGTTTGATTTGCAGCCATCTACAAAATAAAGTTCAAGATTTTAGTATTTTCAATAATTAATCCTTTTAAAATTAACTACCCAAGTTTATAATATAAAACAATTAATTTTACGAAAGGCTAAGATCCTCATTGAGGTTCCACCATCACATCAGTTGATCTGCTAGCAATGATAGATTCAATAGGTAGGTGACGTTCACCAATTGCAAAACCTGTGCAATTCTTAGACCATATGGGACTCATGACATTTGTAACTAGAGAAACAATGTCAAGTTGGCATGTTTAGTCCTATCCTTGCCTCGAGCCAAGGTCTCACCTGCTTAACTCGATTAAGTCATCCAATGCGAGAACATACAAGAATATATCTAGGTCTCACGCATAGAGAATAATCACCTTGGGTTACAATTCACCTACGTCTCACGCAGAGCAAAAAGTAATTGCAAGTGATCTTAACCAATTGGATGACATGACTTACATTTGTGACGGGTATAAGATTTGATAAATACATGATCAAAAAGTGTGTACGAGAAAGCATGCATTCATCCTTCGTAGTACAAGTTAAAAAACTATTTTTAACTTAAGTCTAATACTTGTTTTATATCATTTATGTGTGTCAAGTTGTTCATTTTCATAACTAATATATAACCTAGATGGAATAAATATTAGTTTGAACAATACATAAACCAAATAACAATCATAACATTTATTTAGTGTTATTTGTATAAAAACAAGTGTTTAGTTTCAAATCATATTTAAACTAAATCAAATATTTAGTTTCTAAAATAGGTTTATGTTTTATTGTTAGTTTTATAAAAATATTTGCAAGTTATATACATTCCAAACATATATAAAAGCAAACAAACACAAATACAACCATAAGTATGCAAAGCCTCAACCGATGAAAAAACCTATGCTTGGTCTCGTGAGCCATCACGATAACCAAGAAGTCAACTAAGGGTTAACCACTCAACCACAAGGAGGGCTCCCACTTGCTCCAAGAACCATCTTGAGCAAGTGAAACCCTTAATGAAAATGATGTCCAAAACTGCCATAAATTTCAGCTGACTTGATGGGCCAGAAACTCCTAGAAGGAGTCTTCCCCAATCTGAGCTCCAGTTGAAGAAGTTGTAGCCCCATGAGTTTTGTACTTGCTCCAAAAGATTCAGCCTCTAACTCATTATAGAACTCCAGGAAATCCATTTTTAGTGGAGGTTACTCCAGCAACTCTAAATTTGACTTTATGCCTTTAACTTTTGCGCCATTCGAATCCAAACATCGGTTACAATATGATTAAATACATTTATCCTATCATCTAACTACTGTAAAGAGCCCAAACAATGGCTATAACAAAAATTAAAAAAACATACAAAAGAAGCCGAAACAATGGCAAACCCAAAACCGAAATTAAATGCAATATCAAGCAAATCAAGTCACAAGTGGTCAAGGTTTTCATCGGCTTTGCATACACAACATAATAATACCATAATATCATGTATTAACAAGGTGTTGGCTAAGTCCATGGCCAAACATGCATGTATTTTCCATAGATACAAAATAATTAACAAGAAATAAATTGTTAGCCAACGAATCAAAGAAATAAATTAACTAGAATTAAAACTCCAATTCGTACGTGTAACCAATGGCTTAAGGATCACTTAGTACTGTATTAAAGACCTTATAATAACCATATTATTTCAGAAAATAAAGCCCAAAGGGCTGATTTAAAACCGATTCAAGAATCATTCCAAAACGCGCGACTTAGGCCCTTTTACACGTACCCGATAACAAAACCAATTAAAGTATGCATAAGAAATGGCTATGGGATCAAAAATCACATATCATAAGACCCTAATTGGGTCGAATTATTATCAAAAAATAGACCCAAGGGGCTGTTTCAAAATCTTCCTTTTGAATCCATCAAAAACATGCGTTTTTAGCCATTTTTACGCATACAAGATGATCATATGACATCATATGATAGCTCGTGATGCCACTATAGGTGTTGAATTAAATAAATATCATATAAACAAATATAAACACAGCGGAATATGCACCTATTAACGGATCCATAGAGTCATATGATCAATCACAATAAAAACAAGAAAAGTTTACCTTTATAGCGTGATCGGTAGAATCAAATGGTGACCTTCACCTTAACACGAACCCAATGAAACAAAGTGATCAAAGGAGATGACCTCTATGATGTATCCACACTACACTTCCTTGTATACCATATAGATGCTAGTCTTAACCCCGTAACC
>BQNB010092878.1:0-26502 GCA_026074375.1 Tanacetum coccineum
AGAACCTCCCCCCCCCCACACTTAGAACTGAACATTGGCCTCAATGTTCAAAAATATCGGATGCTACACCCGCACTTAGGAACGAAAAAGGCAAATGCTAAAAATTCCAAGTGTGAAAGGGGAAACAATATCAAATATATATTTATATGATCATGATAGAATATTTCCCTAGATATAACCATGCAATTGATCGGAGACCGAGTGTTGGAGGATTGAAAACAAGCACGGTAGTCTTCACGATCATAGGAAATCCTACGAGCAAAAACAGATACCTACGAAACACAACATGGAGAGAAGCACTCCCCACACTTATTCTAATACTACCTCACACTTATTTAAAATAAAAATAAAAATAGATAAATAACACGAGTTCCTCCAGAGAAGCGCTTGTTTTTGTATGAGTCGCTAGCTTGACTCACCCAAAATTAAATTTTCATTAAAGTCAAAAGGGCACGATATAATCCTCCGATGAAATTTCATTCAAACTTTTGAATCGGCCATTAATAGCTATTGTTCCTAGATCAAACACTTCATTTTCGTCTACTAGCTTGAATGAATCTAACGAGTGAGATTTGGAGAACCCCTTAAGAAAAAGAAGGCCAACATAGTATGATAAACAAGAGAATTGTTTCGGGCCAAGTGTGTCAAAAACACGATAAGAACTAAAGATGCCGTAATGAAATCATGATAAGGTAAGGATTGGGTTAGGCATGGTCATATCGAATGTTAATTTTTCGTACGGAGGTGGGATTGGTGCGGTACTTTGTGAGCTATGAATTTGCACCTCATCCATTATAGTCTCCGTTTCGGACTCATCACTCTCCTTATTTTGAATATCAAAGATAAGATTATCTGAATTTAAGGTAAATTCAGAATCGAAGTCAAACAAAGGATCTGTGATAGCCATATCGAAAGTTTCTGAAATACAATTAAGAGAATCCAAGGGTTTCTCAGATATCCTTGGGATTGTAACAGGGTCATCAATATCCTTAAGAGGATTGTAACAGGGTCATCAATATCCTTAAGAGGATTGAATTTGAATTTGAATATTGATGTTGATTTTGATATAAAGATTATCATAACACCGTTCGGGCCATCATAATTCAGAAGTCATTCAGTAAATGTTTGAGGAGCTAGGGCACTTTAAATCGTAAACCCAACAACTCAGTCAGAACGTAATACCAAGATGAAACTCCTTAATATGAAGCTCCCTAGTATTGTGGTATGATATGGATCCGGGACATGATTTTTGAAAGCACATTAATGATGAATGATATAATAGTTATAACATAAGCAGTTTTAAGCATTTTATTCAATATCTGGAAATGTTAAGCACGTCAAGCGTTAATTAAAGTTATGTCTGGTAATGTTTTGAATGTGTTTTTATACTTTTTCAAAATGTTACATTTTAGACCTTGGGGTTTGGAAAATTGCAAATAGACCCCTGGGTTTGCATTTTTACGACTTTGGTCCTTCAACTTTTATTGATATACAAAATAAACCTTGTACTTTAAAAAGTGACATAATAGACCCTTGTAGTTATAACTTTAATAAAATGACACTTTTAGTCCTTTTAGTTATAAGTTTCTGAAAATTACGATATATACCCCTTGCATGGATAATTTTAACAAAACATGTCCAAATTGCCATGCAAGCTTATTTTAACATTTCAATAGACATTTATAAGTTATAATAAACTAAAATATGAAGATTTAACACAACATAAGTTTAATTTAACGATTCGTTAAGCTAAAAGGTAAAACGGGTCAAATTAGGGTTTTAAAATGAAAACGCGCGGGTTTTAAGGTCAAATTCTCTTATAACTTATCAAAGTACTTATTTTAACATTATAATAACTTATTAGAGTATATTATAATAAAAGTTTATAAGTTTAACCCATAGTTTAAGTAAAAACATGAAATTAGGGTTTCAGGTGTACGGTTTTGGATCAAAAAGGCATAACACTTAGGTTTTTGAGTTCAAAGCTTTATATTATGATTTTATCAAGATCATATGAACATTATAACGTTACATGAGCAGATTATAAGTTTAGAGAACCTGGTTTGAGCTTATGGCTTAGGAATGGGTTGAAATCGAGGCTTTCGGCTTCGTACGGCTAGAGTAACGACTCTCGGGCTTCGTTTTCTTCAAGGCTTCGCTTCTTGAACGTCTTTTATGATCCAAGGATCATATGGGAGCAAAGTATTTCTGCCTTAAGGGTTATAGTAAGAAGATGGGGGGTGCGAGTTTGAATGAACACACAAAGCCCCTATTTATACCCATTTGAAGGTATAAGGAGTAAGCAAGGGTTATGATCTGGTCTTGACACATAGTAGGTCTAGTGTATGATGTGTATAAGCTATAATTTCAATGGTGGAGGTCTAGAAAAGTAGATTGATGTGTTGGATGTTGTTGGTGCTTGCCGCGGCTGAAGTAAGCAAAAGAGAGGCCATGTGCTCTCAATTTTGACCAAGGAATGGTCTAAGCAGCTGGGTAAGTAGCTTGAGGGTTTCTAGAAGAGGTTTACATAAGTTATTTTCACTTGGAATGGTTTGAAATGGGTCAAAATTGGGTCTGTTTTAGGGTTCGACTAGGTTTTCACAAGTTTTCAAGCCTTTATTTCATGTATAAATAATTAAGGATAGTTAATACATGTTCCTAAGGTCTGATATAAGAAGTATTAGCAAAGATTAGCAATTGGTTTGGGTTAAAACGGATTAGAATTGAAGAAATGAGGTCACGGGTTCAAATAGGGCTTGTTTAGGGTTTTCTTGACTTTCTTGGCTTATATTTTGCATACTCTTGATTAGGAATGATGGAATACAAATCCTAGGGCTTATATAAAGTATTATTAATGAAGTTTGGTCGTTGGTTTAAGTTAAAATAGGTTGAAATTGAAAGAATAAGCCGTGGCTTGGAATTAGGGTTCATATAAGGCTTTTAGGGTTTTCTATCTTTGTAATTCTCGTACATTGTTGAAGCAAGGATGGTTAATGATGGATAAAGGTTTGTAAACTCATTTTATGGGTTTACAATGACTCTTGGTTGCTTACTTGAGAATGAGATGGTCTAAAAATGAGTAAACGGGTCAAAATTATAATTAGGGTACAATTAGGGTTTTCTGGATTTGTTTCTTGGATAATTGAGGTAGAATGATGAAATGATGATGGAATATGATTGAGGATGTTGTAATTTATGTTATTATAACTTATTTAAGTATTGGTTTAGGTTTACAATGGATAAAAACGAAGAAACGAGTCATGGTTTAGAAACTAGCTCGGTTTTAGGGTTTAGGGTTTTGAATTAGGGTTTTGAGTGCAAAAAGATGTATGAAAGCTTATGAATAGAATAATTAGGGTTTATATATTGTAGAATGAGTGTAGTATCTTGTACACAAGTGATGGTGAAGAAATTAGAATGAAAACGGAGGTAAAACGGCTATTTTAGAGATCATGCTTAATGACTTGTATATTGAGCTTTTAGAGATTTGTACTTTGAGTTGAAGAGATTTTATATTTCAAATGAGATGTTATATTTCTTGTACATATGCTTTAGTATCTTGTGCATTCACTTTAGATGTTAATCCTTCATGGAATTAGGGTTTAGAGGCATCCGATAACGGTTTAAAGCCCGTTTTGATATAATGTTGCGAATGGTACATTATAGGAATAATGTACTTTGTAATAATGATATTATGATATTGACTTGACATATTATGATGATTGCTTGACATATATGAAGATAGAATTGCCATAGATAGGTTGCCTGAGCCCGTTAACTTTAGTTATGCAGGTTATATTGCATATTGAGATATTGGCAAAGTAAGTAATGTAATGTAATAAAGCGAAAAATTTCCCTGAAAAAGGTGAGTTCATATATAACTGATAGATTGTACATCATCTAACTTAATAGATGGATATTTACATTTATGAAAATTGCGGGTTGTTATAGTCTCCACCCCTTACAGAAATCTCGTCCCGAGATTTAATTGGATTTCGAAGAGATGATTGAAAACAGATGAGGATATTTGGCACGAATTTCATCTTCGCGTTCCCATGTAAACTCTGGTCCTCTTTTAGAGTTCCATCGTACTTTGATTATAGGAATACGACTTCGCTTGAGTTGCTTGATCTCACGGTCCATAACTTCCACTGGTTCTTCTACAAAGTTGAGTTTGTCGTCGAGTTGAAGTTCTTTTATTGGAATAACGAGAGATTCGTCGGATAAGCACTTTTTGAAATTAGAAACGTGGAAAGTATTGTGGATACTACTAAGCTTTTCAGGAAGCTCTAGTTTGTACGCTACTGGGCCAATTCGTTCAAGAATTTTGAATGGTCCAATGTATCGTGGATTAAGCTTTCCTCGTTTTCCGAATCGAAAGATACCCTTGCGAGGTGATACTTTCAACATAACACGATCGCCAACTTGAAATTCTAAAGGCTTTCGCCTTACATTGGCGTAACTTCTTTGTCGATCTCTTGCAGCTTGCAAGCGTTGACGAATTTGTATGATCTTTTCAGTGGTTTCTTGAATTATTTCTGGTCCTGTAAGTTGAGAATCTCCAACTTTGGCCCAGCAAACAGGTGATCTACACTTTCATCCATAAAGTGCTTCGAACGGTGCTGCCTTGATACTGGCATGATAACTGTTATTGTACGAAAATTCTACCAATGGTAAATGTTTATCCCATCCTTTCCCGAAATCTATAACACATGCTCGTAGCATGTCTTCGAGTGTTTGGATGGTTCTTTCACTTTGTCCATCGGTTTCAGGGTGATATGTTGTACTCATGTCTAGTTGAGTACCCAAAGCATTTTGCAATGATTGCCAGAATCTGGATGTGAAATGACTGTCATGATCCGAGATGATAAAGATTGGCACGCCATGTCGAGAGACTATTTCTTTGATGTATAATCTCGTAAGAGTTTCCATACTATCAGTCGCTCGAATGGGAATGAAATGTGCTGATTTAGTAAGGCGATCGACAATGACCCAGATGGTGTCATGTCCGGTTGAGGTTTTGGGTAGCTTTGTAACAAAATCCATTGTTATTCTTTCCCATTTCCACATAGGAATTTCCGGTTGTACCAATAAGCCGGATGGCTTTTGACATTCTGCTTTAACTCTAGAACATGTCAAACATTGTTTTTCCCCCCCCCCCCCCCCCCCCCCCCCCCCCCCCCACATTTTTGTTTCTAACATATTCTGCGATGATTGCCTTCATGTTAGGCCACCAATAGAGTTTCTTTAAATCATGGTACATCTTACTTAAAAATACCGGTGAATTTAATATTTTGGATTTATTGAGACTCATGCATGATTAAGTCTCTCAACCGCCAAAAAGTGGTAACCAGCTTCGGTTTTTGATACAACGAGTTCCTAGTTACGAAATTTCAACATGATTTGTCCATTCCTCGTAGGTTCTTGTTTTTGACATTTTCTTCTTTGAGGGCTTCATTTTGGGCTTCGAGAATTTGAGATGGTAATTTTGGATGAACGGTTAAGATTAATGCTCGAACTCGGAGAGGTTTGATTCGTTTCTTTCGGCTTAAGGCATCTGCTACAACATTTGCCTTACCAGGATGATAGGGTGTTAACTCTTATAATTATAAGAGTTAACACCGTTAGGGTTTAGGGATTATTTTTGCAATTTTGGTAAATATGAGGGACTGATTTGGTAATTTTGGATTTTGTCTTTTTGTGTTGACCATGTTTGACTGAAGGTTGACTTGAGTTGACCACTGTTGACTTTTGATAGCATTCTCTCGGCTCTTTGTGTGCTCTTCCGTTCCCGTGTCTGTGTTTGTCCGGTTTTGACCATTTTCTTGAGATTTTTGCGATATCCGTACCTACACAATCACAAAGACAAAACAAGCAATATACAAGCATTTTAAGCATAATTTTGTCTTTTTAGGGCCATTTTTTGACATAAAACGGATATGTGTTTTCACACATATCACAAGGCTTGGATGTCATTTCTGAAAACTCAAATCGAGAACCCTTATAACTTGTATAAGCTTCTTCTAATAACCTAATGTCAACACTCTCTTCCAAATAATAGGAAAATTATCATTGCCTAAATTTGTCACCTGCGTAGAAATATGGATCCTTCGTCCTAGATCCATCTTCGGTTTAGGAAGATTCGCCCTATGTCATCCAATTTAAACATCTTCCTCTTATCAATCTCTTGTTCAAAAGTCCAACATACATGTAACTAAACTTTAGTTAATCATCATTATTTTTACAATATGTAATACCAAATTTACCATCATTCTCTTTTTGTAAATCAGTTATCCATTTGTTAGGTCTCTAGGAAAACCTGTTGGAAATTGTTATCAAATAACCATAATATTACACATAATATTCTACGAGCTACGCAGCGGATATTATTTATATAGCATAAATAATTAACACATAAAAACATAAGTAAGGAAACATACCGTTAGCAATCACAGTAGCCAATATCTTGTCCTTAACACTTGACTGGATAGTCATGAACATTGCTCTTACTCGTCTTAGTTTCACTCTCCCCTTCTACTCAACGCATCAACCACTACATTCGATTAATCGAAGCGTCACACAAATCATTCTTCAAGGTCTGGAAAGCCTCTTCTCGTTCTGCGCCCGACTCATACTTCTGATTCCTCTCAGTTAGGGAAGTAAGGGGTTTAACAATCTTAGAAAAGTTTACGATGAAACGTAGGTATGTAACTTGTCAATCCTAAGAATAATCATATCTCGGTTGGTGTCGTAGGTACTTCCCAATTCTTCACTGCTTCACTCTTAGTAAACTTAGCATACAACTTATCCTTCCTCAGTAATTCCAACACTAACTTAAATGGGACTCCCATTGCTTCTTCTTTTTTACAAAACGACATGGTGCTCTCTCACCGAAAATGATAGTGTATGAACTTTGTTGTGCAACTCTTGAAGTTGTTCAGACAATTCTTGCATTTCCAAAGGTGCTAGACGATATGGAGACTTCGCGACTGGCGTCGCCCTAGAACTAAAGTCTTACGGGAAACTCACTTGTCATTGCGGTTGGTCATTGACAAGTCTTCCGAAACACATCATTAAAGTTGTACGACGGAAATACACTCAATTTTCGATTTAACCTACCTTACTGTTCAGTAAGGTTTTCACGAATCCTTGTGTACATTCACCATTGAACCGAAGTATCTCATACCTTCCTCGGTATCCTAACCCCTTCCCTATGATACTTTACTATCCCGAAACTCTTTGGATAAAACTCGTTTCCATCCACAAGCACATTAACGCTTCACGATCAACGGTATCAATGAACTCCAAAGGTTTACGAACGAATCGAATAGGATAAAATAAAATTATCGAGTCCAAAGGCTTAAAAATGCATATAGGAGATTCCATATATGCAAGTAGGTGTGGATCATATGACATACGCTTCTTTTTGAAAGAAAAGGATACGTATATGCACCATGTGAAAAGAGCAACGAAAGAAAAACAACAAGGTACCGCGACAAATGAACACATAATAAGAATCAATACTAAAGACGGAATTCTTCTACCAATTATGACTTTACTCGACAGAACCAATTAAATAATGATTTTATAATAATCGATTAAAATTAAGAAGTCACTTTATGTATAAAAATCATTTTTAAATAAAAATAAAGAGTCTTAAATTTAATTTTTATAAAATTCATTCTATGTTGTCATAACATAATCTAGAGATGATTATCTATGGTATATGTTACCTCTACCACTGATGAATCACTTTAAACCAGCTTTTTATAATAAAATAAAATTTATTTAACCACTTAAAAATTTTCATATCCTATTTGTATAGACCATTTAAACATATTCTTTTTACAAAGATCATTTTAAACACAGTTTTTCTCAAACACTAACACAATACTTCCAAAGAGTTTTTACAATTAGACATCAATTATGAAATATGTTACTCAACATATATGACACCATAATACAACAGGTGATCGTAAAACACGTTACAGACTCTAACACAATTTATTGTTTGAAACGAAAGAAAAATACAGGAACCATATACATCAAAATAAATCAAAACGAACACGTTTACAAGCAAATCATGCAGAACGTTAGTACTCCAAAAGAAAACATAACGGTCTTATCCAAAATAACGGAATCATTAGAGTAACCTAAAGCAATGATCTAACACGTTCGCCAACGGAGTAAGAAATACCAAAGGATATACAAAGACGGGAGTATGATCCACACTAATATGTTAGGGAACAATTAGTTCTTAAAAGAACCTTTGATACTTCTCGAGTAATCAATGTAATGAAAGAAACTAACAGAAACGCTGTGCTATATCCCAGAAGCAGATTATCCGAACAACCATATACATAGAGAGTCGAAGAGGAAAATCCAGGTATTTACTTAACAAAGTACGATTGAAGGGTGCTAATCTTAGACTTAGAAAATTCCAAACAAACAACGAGCAAACAGGCAACGTCTATATTAGCTATACCAGGTATCCGCTAATAACCAAAATAGCGGGAAAACTAATATCTATTACAACTCAGGTTATACATATTCCTCGCAATTAGGGTAATAAGTGATTAATTCTCTACCCCATTACTACCATCCTTATCATGAATACACATATCAATAAAAATAACATTACACTACCATCTTACAACAACACAAATCAATGCAATCATGGTTAAAGTCTACGGTATGTGATGCCGTTTATAATTATGTTGGCCACCATTAATTCTAAGTGCCTCTTTCAACGTGACTTACTTCCAAGATTACCCATTTCACCATTTATTCACATATAAGCACAATGCCCACATTCACACTTCTTAAACCACTCCAATTTAACACATAAAGGATGCTCCATTACATAACTACTTACTTATATCAAAATAAAATCAAAACGACATAAAGGAATGAAAATCTCGCAACAATTCCTAAAATACAAAATATTGAAAGAAATAAATCAATAAAACATGAGGGGTAAAGGACGGGATAAACTTATGCTGGGCCTCGCTTGGGTTTGACTTTGCCTCGCAGGATTCACCCGGACTCTGCGGGTCTCAGCCTATTAGCGAATTCGAAAACGATCAACTATTTATTCCTTCGGTTCCATAGAGGCTCCTTATAACGTCTTCAGTCTACTTGGGAAAAAGGTTCCCCCATGAGAAATTCTTAGGGGAGGCTGGTGGGAAAAACATAGCTAAAATACTAAGAAAGTAATACATATCATATCAGATAATGGAAGACAAAATAACTAAAATGACAACTTAGCAAAATACGAGATATATAAGCTATGCAAAAAAATAGCGGGGAGCATTGCAGTTATAGCATTAAAACACTAAGCCCTAAATGCATACATGAGGACACTAGTTATAGTTAGCTCAACCACCTACTTCTCTATAACCATTAGCTCTGATACCAATCTGTCACACCCGCAATAGGCAGGAAACGCGTGGTGTAACATCATGGTATCTTCACAACCAAAATGGTTGTCAACAATAGAGAAACACTAAATGCATAACTAAGTAATAATGACATATGTGTCATGACAATCCGAAAACCAATAAGAACGACATCTTGTATTAATGGAGAATGGGTCTCACCAATGTACCAAGAAACAATATCTCACGATCGTATACAATCAAAGAACATTCAAAAAACATAAACAAATAGGACAGGGGCGAACTCCAATGCAATCCTAGCAGTATTTGCCACTCCCCCATCTCTTAACCTCAGTATTCTATGAAAGTCACCTAAAAATGCTGCTAAAAACGTCAACACAAGGTTGGTGGATAATGTCATAGGTTTAAGACACTTTAAAACAAACCTTTAAATCTAATTACTGTGGTAATTTAAAACATTAAACCTAGCGAGGACATTACATGCCACCTACTATCATACAAAGCTAACATGCAATCACTCAATCACATTGAGATGTTCACGCTCAATCCTCACAAAAAGCATAACAAACAATGAGACGATCACGCTCACTCAAACAACTCACAGTAATAAGATGATCACGCTTACTACCACTCAAATCCATAAATGCCATGAGACGATCACGCTCAAGCACAACAATTCATACCATAAAAGCAAGTAGCACATAACATACAATAGTCACGTATAGCCTATGCACAATTTAAATTACATTATCACAGTAAATAAACATTTCACAACTCTTTGCTATTTTCACCTCAAGAAAACATAAGAAAAATGGGCTATGAAACTCACCTGATGCTTAAGCAATTTCCAAACTCCTTGCACAAAAAAACTATACAAACAACACAAACGCTTGTTTCACTATGGCGACTAGAAAAAATGCTTATGCCCATGTAACAATCATTATGATGATGTTTAAATGTTTTATTTACCTCTGGGTCACCCCACACACCATGCCCATAGTTTACCAATCGGTTACACACTTTTTCAATGTTCAAACATAATTTACTCGAAAATTGCAGAATTTTGTATGTCACTTTACCATTTTCTAAACCACACCTATTGACCTTTATAAATTTTACCAAAAATCACGCATTCAATATTATGCGTTTACTATCTCCATGATTTTTCCACTAATTTATATCCCCTCTTAGTGCCTCAAATAAAATCAACTTTTAACTACTCAGTTTCGGATCTGATCGCACACTAAAAAGTTTGGACCTAAAAATCATACTTAGACTCCAAATCAGAAGCTCTCCTTTGGGGGATTTTTAATAGACACATAGAACTAAACTCCTGTAGGTTGGCTAATCCTAATTCGAATTTTAAGTGGGGGTTTTACACCTCGAAATCTGACCTAAATCTGACCCGAATTTACTGCTTTGACAACCTTTTTGTATACAACATTTGAATGACTTCCCGACATTAAAAAACTTTCGAGGTCAGATGGTATGGAAACTAGACCCACGGAGCTTCATATAGGCACTGGATATCATATTCAATTCATGCTTCTAACCTCTATATATTCATGAAACAACACAGCCCTAAATTCTGCTTAAACCTAAATCAAGTTCTAACGCTTTCTAAACCCTAACGCTTACACAACTCGATCTAATGAATTACTAAGAACCCCTAATTAGATTATAAACTTTAATTTAAAGAATATTATGAAAACCGTAGATCCACCATAACTCCTAGTTGTTACATGAATTAAATCAATAATTAAAACTAATTATGAAAACTAAACATACTAAAAGGCTTGTTTTCTTCACAAAATCAAACTTAATTTTTCTTCTCTGTTTCTTGAGGGTATCGCGGCGATAATGCAAGCGGAGGGGGGAAAATTGCATTTTTAGGGTATTATGGGTTAGTATATAGAGGATTACAGACTTCCTAATTAGAGTCTAGTTAAATTGGGCTATGGATTTCTTTTTTTATTCTTTTATTACCCAAAAACGGCTGAATATTATTTAGGACTATATTATTTTATTTTATTTATTTATTTATTTATTACATATTTACTAACATTACCTTAAGTTTTTATAAAAACCTAAACTTATTTGAGTAAACCTTTTTGCATAAACGCAATTTACTAGGCTTTTAAAATAAATAACTTTTCATTTTTATTAAACCTAACTTTCCAAAAATAGAAATTTCATTTCTTTCTTATTCTAACCACTAAAGCCTATTCATACCTAATTTTACTAACACATAAATACGTATACGTAATAATACTTACACAATTAACGCAAAAACGCCAAAAGCACAAAAGTCATTTCCTTGCCACCAAAAGTGAACGAAAGGAACTTAACCAAATCCATCACCAATCCAATCCTAATGAGACGATCACGCTCAATGGATTGATTACCAACTCTCACACAATCCACATAACGCATATAAACACATAAACCATACATTACAACAGATTCATAAGGTCACATAACGGTATTGACTAACCTGCTCACTCATGTGTTGTAACACCCAAACCCTTCTTGATTTTGCAGATGAATGTTATAGTTTGGAGCTTGTTTATGATTTATTGAGAGATCTATTTTCTGAAAATAGGTAGTTTGGAACGAGTTTATATGAGTAGAATGTGGGATAACTGAGTAGTCGATAAATATGAGATATGGAGGAACGTGTGTTGCTATTTGAATTTTTTTGTTTATCATATATATCGATTGTCATGCTATAGTTTATTTAGGTATAAGAAGTGATAAGGACTAAGTATTGTTTTGTTTTTGTTTTTTTAAACGTATATGCAGTACTTTAGTTATTGTTTTTAAATAGTGTTATACTCTTTTACTTATTGTTACTTTGTTATAGTTTCGGGTATTATAATTCTTCCCCTTTAAAAAAAAAATTGGCCGCGAAATTAATGTCGAAACTTAAATGGAAACGTACCAAATTGCGAAAAGAAATGTGGGTAGTCAATCCGCATCATTTCTTTATTTTCCCAAGTAGCCTCATGCGCGGGATGATTTTTCCCAAAGAACTTTACACATGAGAATGGTTTTTTTTTCTTTCTATTTGACCGCTCTTGACGATCTAAAATAGCTCAGCTCCTAATATAAGGGACAAATCATCGCAAATTTTATCAAACAGATATTGCACAACATGATACAGATGATAGTTGTAACCTCTCAAAAGAGATACATGGAACACATTATGAACCTGAGACAATTGTGGAGGTAATGCTAAACGATAAGAAACTTTACCAACTCGATATAAGATTTTGAACGGACCAATGAATCGCGGACTTAATTTTCCTTTCAGACCAAAACGTCGAACACCTCTACAGGGAGATACTTTGAGAAACACACGATCCCCGGGATTGAATTCCAAGGCTCTTCGATGACAATCAGCATAGCTCTTTTGTCGTGACCGAGCTTCCTTAAGCTTCTCTTTAGCAATGACAACTTTTTTATTCGTCACCTCAACCAAATCCAGACCTTTTATAACCCGCTCTCCAACTTCGTTCTAACAAATAGGTGCTCTACACTTTCGGCCATACAATAGCTCGAAAGGAGCCCCTTTAATACTTGCATGCCAACTATTATTGTAGGCAAAATCAAACCAAAACACAAATAACTCTTCCTAAGTTCCCGGTTCCACTCCAAAACACATGATTCTCAACATATCCTCTAAAGTCTGATAGTGCGTCAGTTGTCCGCTCGGGTCTGAGGTGTGTGAAAAGCTGTACTAAACTTAAGGTCTCGTTCCCCAAGTATTTGTAAGCCTTTCAAAATCGTGAAGTGAAAAACGTAGATCCCCTATCAGACACAATCGATGCACGTGGCGAGGGGGGGGAGGGGTGGGGGGGGGAGTGGAGGGTGAGGTCCGTAAATGTAATCCGAACCATATCTTGCTTGAAAGATCTCTGCCAAGTACAAAGTCATTCAGCCCCCATTTGAAGTGTTTAGCCTGTTCTTCCTAGGTGCCCGCCTTAGCCCCCAAGAAACCAGCCAATCTAAGAAATCTCTTCATAAAATCAGTACTAGTTTCCTCAGGTAATTGACGAATTCTATTTATTTGTTAACACCGCTATTTTTACTTATAGCGAACGGAAGCTATTATGGGCGTTATTACTTCAGGTAAACAATCATAATCATAGAAAACGAATCAAACGAGTCGTTTTTAACAAAATAAAGTTATCATTCATTATGTCTTCAGAGGTTTTACAAACAGACGAGGTTCTCTCAAATATATACAATAAAGTTTGGAATGATAACGGTTTTTCCATCTTCATGTCTTGTCACAAGTGCCATTGTTACCCTGAGATAAAACATGCTAAAAGTCAACCAAAGGTTGCGTGAAAGCATAGGTTTAGTTATATTAATTTGAATGGCAAATGCGATATTTGGGTTTTAGTTGATATACACCCATTATTGAAAAACTATTCTAATTATTGCCATTGTCTATGGAATCGAAGCCTTTGGGTTATGGTGATACGTTATAAGCCCCTCCATGCGGGTTACTTTGCCAAAATACCCTGCGTGATTTCTAATGATGTGCAATTGGTTACAGTAATTGGGTACACCAACGGGAGTCAGCCCAAATGATCTATTCACATCATGCGAGGCTTACTACGGAGGGTAATTAACGGTTCTAAGATTCTAGCGGACTTTAAAAGGCAAAGCAGTTACTTTAGCAATAGTAAATTGAAATAGTATACATATTAATTGCATCACATTTATAGCATGTATCCCCTCGCGGGTTTATAAAATAAGATTGAAATACTGAGGCTATGAACTCACCTGAACGGTTATAGGGAAATAGATAGCAATGTATATGAAAGTATATTAACGGCTTTCGTCGACGGGCAAACTGGGGTAATAATTGTATGTCAAGTCTTAGTTTGAATTGATTATCGTAAGATTTTACATCGATGTCGGTTTTGATATTTAAATTATCATAACACCATTCGTGGCCATCATAATTCAGAAGTCATTAGATAAAGTTTGAGGAGCTAGGGCACTCTTTAAATCAAAACCCAACAACTCAGTCAGAAACGTTTTAATACCAATATGAAACTCCTTACTATGAAGTTCCGTAGTATTGTGGTACTTTATGATATGAATTTGCGGGCATGGATTTTTGAAAGCACATTCGATGATGATGAAAATAGTATATAAACATAAGCAGTTTTTAAGCATTTTATTCATATCTGGGACTGTATGCACGTCAAGCGTTAATTAAAGTTGTGTCTTGTAATGTTTTGAATGTGTTTTTATACTTTTTCAAAATGTTACATTTTAGACCCTTGAGTTTGAAAAGTGGCAGAATATACCTTTGGAGTTTGCACTTTTACGACTTTGGTCCCTCAAGTTTAAAAGATATACCAAGTAAACCTTGTACTTTAAAACATTGACAATAATTAGATCCTGTGTAGTTATAAACTTTGATAAAATGACATTTTTAGTCCTTTTAGTTATAAGTTTCTGAAAGTTACGATATATACCCCTTGCATGGATACTATTTACAAAACATGTCCAAATTGCCATGCAAGCTTCATTTTAATTTTAATAGACATTTCAAGTTATAATACACTAAAAATGAAGTTTTAACACAACGAAATTTTAAATTAACAATTTTTTTTAAGATAGGAAGCAAAAACGGGTGTCATATTAGGGTTTTAAAATGAAACGCCGGGTGGGTTTTAAGCTCAATTCTTTCATGACTTATCAAGACTTATTTTAATGTTAGTTAACTTATTGGGATAGTTATAAACACATAGCTTTACAAGTTAGCTTATAGATTAAGTAAAACATGTAATTAGGGTTTCGGGGTGTAGGTTTTTGATCAAAAGTTAACACAGGGTTTTGAGTTCAATGCTTTATATTATGATTTTGCCATTGATAATATGAACATTTATAAGGTATGAATACTATAATATAAGCTTAGAGACTCGTCTTGGCTTTATAGCTTAGAAGGGTCAGAATTGGGACTTTTAGTTCATACGCCTAGAATATACAAACTCGCGGGCTTCGTTTCTTGGTTCTTTTGCTTACCTTTTCTATAACTTGAGACTTCTTATGTCACTTAAGGATCTATTAGAGCAAAGTATTGCTTCTATGTAAGGGTTATAGAGGAGGAAGTGGGGGATGAAGAAAAATGAAGTGGTTAGGGTTCTATTTATAGGTAAAATGATCTTGGTGACCAAGGTAAGCTTATGATCTGAGTTAGGACATATGTAAGGGATATAGGGTGATGAGGAGGGGCTAGTAGGTGTGTTGGTTAAGCTAGAAACTAGCTTGGATGAGGTGCTTACCCCATTGCAGCCCGGGTTTAAGATAGGAAAAACAAGGAGACCATGTGCCATTTTTAAACAATATAAGATGAAGATATTTGAAGAGAGGTGCTTGTAAGATGCTTAGGAATGAAGTAGCTTAGTCATGGAGGTGCTTGATTGCAAAAAGATTGGTGAAAATGGGTCAAAATGAAAGAAAGGTGTATAAAGGGTTAATTTGGGGTCATTAGGGTCTCGGGATTGAGTTTTTCTAGCTTGTAAGTATGTTAATTTGATTAACAATGTTAGGTTATGATCCTAGATCTTATATTAAGGTTTATAATAAAGTTGATTAGGTGTGTGTGGGGTCTTTTAAATGGGTAGAAAATGAGTAAACGGGTCAAAAGTTACAATTAGGGCACAATTAGGGTTTTCTAGTTTTATTTCTTGTACATTGTTGTTAATATGGTGAAATGATGATGGAAAGTGATTGATAATGTTGTAATTTATGTTATTACAACTTATTTGGGTGTTGGTTTGGGTTTACAATGAATAAAAATCAAGAAATGAGTCATGGTTTAGAAACTAGCTCGGTTTTAGGGTTTAGGGTTTTGAATTAGGGTTTTGAATGTAGAAATAGATATGAAAGCTTATGAATAGAATAATTAGGGTTTACACATTGTATATTGAGTGTAGTAGCTTGCACACAAGTGATGGTGAAGAAATTAGAATGAAAACGGAGGTAAAACGGCTATTTTGGAGATCATGCTTAATGACTTGTATATTGAGCTTTTAAAGACTTGTACTTTGACTTGAAGAGATTTTATATTTTAAATGAGATGTTATATTGCTTGTACATATGCTTTAGTAGCTTGTTCATTCACTTTAGATGTTAATCCTTCATGGAATTAGGGTTTAGAGGCATCCGATAATAGTTTAAAGCCCGTTTTGATATAACGTTGCGAATGGTACATTATAGGAATAATATACTTTGTAAAAATGATATTATGATATTGACTTGACATGTTATGATGTTTGCTTGACAATTTGAGGATAGGATTTCCTTATGTAGGAGTTGGGGGGTCTTGAGCCCTGTTACCGTAGTTATGAAGAATGTAGTACCTCGAGATATTGGCTAAAGTAAGTAATGTAATAAAGCAAAAAATTTCCTTCAAAAGGTGAGTTCATATATAATTGATAGATTGTACATCATCTAACTTAATAGATGGATATTTACATTTATGAAAATTGCGGGTTGTTATAGTCCCCCATCCTTACAGAAATCTCGTCCCGAGATTTGATTTGATGTTGAAGTGATGATTGAAAATAGATGAGGATATTTGGCATGAATTTCGTCTTCACGTTCCCATGTAAACTTTGGTCCTCTTTTAGAGTTCCATCGTACTTTGACTATAGGAATATGACTTCGCTTTAGCTGCTTGATTTCACGGTCCATTATCTCCACTGGTTCTTCTACAAAGTTGAGTTTGTCATCGAGTTGAAGTTCTTTCATTGGAATAATAAGAGATTCATCGGATAAGCACTTCTTGAGATTAGAAATGTGGAAAGTATTATGGATACTACTAAGCTCTTTAGGAAGCTCTAGTTTGTACGCTATGGGCAATAACGTTCAAGAATTTTAAATGGTCCAATGTATCCGGGATTAAGCTTTCCTCGTTTTCGAATCGAAAGATACCATTCGGGTGATACTTTTAAATAAACACGTTGCCAACTTGAATCTTATAAAGGCTTTTGCCTTACATTGGCGTAACTTCTTTTTCGATCTCTTGTAGCTTGCAAGCATTGACGAATTTGTATGATCTTTTCATTGGTTTCTTGAATTATTTCTTGGTCCAGTAAGTTGAGATTCTCAACTTCGGCCAACAATAGGTGATTACACTTTCGACCATAAAGGTTGGTCGGTTGCTGCCTTGATACTAGATATGATAATGTTATTGTAGGAAATTTCTACAATGGTAAATGTTTATCCATCCTGTCCTCGAAATCTATTACATAAGCTCGTATAGCATGTCTTCGAGATATGGCTGTTTTCTTTCACTTTGTCCATCGGTTTCAGGATGATATGTTGTACTCATGTCTAGTTGAGTACCAATAGCATTTGGGCAATGATGGTAGTATCTGGGTGTGAAATGTACTGTCATGATCCGAGATGGATAGAGACTGGCAAGCCATGTCAGAGACTTTTTCCTTTGACTGTATAACCTTGTTAGAGGTTCCAAACTATCAGACGTCGAATGGGACTGAAATGAGTGATTAGTAGGCGATCGACAAAGACCCAGATTGGTGTCATGTCCGGTTGTGGTTTTGGATGCTTTTGAACATAAACCAATTGTTATTCCTCTCCCATTTATCCACATAGGGAATTTCGGTATGTGTACCAATAAGCCGGATGGCTTTTGACATTCTACTTTAACTCTAGAACATGTCAAACACTTGCTAACATATTCTGTGATGATTGCCTTTATGTTAGGCCACCAATAGAGTTTCTTTAAATCATGGTACATACTTATCCGAACTCTGGATGTGAATAGAATATTTGGATTTATGAGATTCATGCATGATTAAGTCTCTTAAACCGGCAAAAAGTGGCAACCAACTTCGGTTTTTGATACAACGAGTTCCATCAGGATGAATTTTAAATGATTTATCCATTCCTCGTAGGTTCTCATTTTTGACATTTCCTTCTTTGAGGGCTTCATTTTGGGCTTCGAGAATTTGAGATGGTAATTTTGGATGAACGGTTAAGATTAATGCTCGAACTCGGAGAGGTTTGATTCGTTTCTTTCGGCTTAAGGCATCTGCTACAACATTTGCCTTTCCGGGATGATAGCAAATCTCACAATCATAATCTGCGAGTAATTCTAACCATCGGCGTTGCCTCATATTCAATTCTTTTTGACGAAGAATATGTTGAAGGCTCTTGTGATCAGTGAAAACTGTACACTTTGTACCGTATAGATAGTGTCTCCAAATTTTAAGAGCGATCACTTACTGCTCCTAATTCAAGATCATGAGTGGTATAGTTTTCTTCATGAGGTTTGAGTTGTCGAGATGCATAAGCAATGACTTTTTCTCTTTGCATTAATACAGCTCCTAACCCTTGAAGAGATGCATCACAGTAAACGACAAAATTATCGTTTCCTTCTGGTAATGCTAAGATTGGTGCTTCATAGAGTTTTTGTTTAAGGAGTTGAAAAGCTGATTCTTGGGGTTTATTTTTTCCTTCGCCCAGATATAACTCTTGTTTTTCTGGGTTATAATTGTAGTCAAAGGCCTTTGAAATTTTGAATAAACTTTGATAAATCTTCGGTAATAGCCGTTGTGTTGAAGAATTGTCGACCTTCTGTGGGTGTAGCGGGGAGATGTCAAATTCTTAACAGCTTCAATTTGGTAGGGTCAACATGAAAGTCTCTTGATATCGATGAGATGATCAAGAATTGCACGGAATATGAATCCAGAATCACGTTTAGAGAATTGGCAATTTACAATTTCTCTTTTCGGAGTAATTCCAGATAATTTCTGAGATGATTAGCATGTTCTTATTCATTACGAGATAGATAAAGAATAATCACGATAAACACATTACGAATTTATCAGATTTGGGTTAATACACGATTTCATGAGATCTATGAATACAGTTGGTGCGTTTGTTAACCAAATGGCCATGACTTGAAATTCATAGTGTCCCATATCTTCGTCTGAAAGCAGTCTTAGGATATCTTCTTCCCTTACTCTCAGTTGTGATAACCTGATTCTTAAGCGATTTTTGAATAACGCTTGAACCTTTGAAGTTGATTCGAATAGTCATTGATCCTGGGCAATGGATAACGATTCTTTATGCTAAGTTTATTCAACTCTCGGTAATCGATACACATTCTGAAAGACTGGACCTTCTTTTTAACAATAAGACAGGAGCTCCACCCAAGGCGAATGTTACTTGGGCGAATGAACCTCGCGTCGGTTAGTTTCTAAAAGTTGGTTAGATAACTCCTGCATTTCTAAAGGAGCCAATCTATAAGGTGTTCGAGCTACAAGTGCTGCTCTGAGGATTAAGTCGATTTGGAATTCTACTTGGCGAACAGGAGGGAGACCAGGTAGATCTTCAGGAAAAACATCTGGAAATTCTTTAACTGCGAGAATGTCTTCTAGTTTCTTCTCGTCTGATTTCTTCTCCATTACTTGAATCATGAAAAATCTTGACAACTCGGGTTCTATTCTTTCGGATTTTTATTAGGATATGAGATTTAGTCGAGTTTTACTTTGATCACCTCGAATGATTAAAGTTTCACCGTTGATAGGAATGTGAACGACTTTTTCATCACAGAGAATTTTGGCATGATACTTGGATAACCAGTCCATACCGATGACAACGTCGAAACTACCAAGCTTAATTGACATGAGATCGATTTTGAAAGGTTGATTTAATAGAGTTAAGGTGCAGCCTTTAATAACAGTATTTGTGCTTACTAAGTTTCCGTCAGCCATTTTGATATAATAAAAGGTATCTACTGTAATAGACGGAATATTTAGCTTAGAGGCAAGAGATATGGATATAAAGCTTCTATCAGCTCCGGAATCAAATAATACTTTGACTAAATGTTGATTTAATAGAAACATACCCGTAACTATGTTCGGGTCTTGTTGAGCATTCCTATCTTTCAGCATGTAGGCTCTTCCTTGGGCATTGATGTTGGTCTTGCGGCACTTATTTGTATAATGCCCTTTTTCTCCATAAGCATGACATACAACTGTTACTAGTAGTTGATTACTTCTAGTAGCTGGCTTCTTGTTTCGGCAGTTCTTACTCAAATGTCTCACCTTGTTACAAATATTACATTTGCCAGTACAAGGTCTGGTGTGATGGAAATTGCATCTCTTGCACAAAGGGAGTTCTCTGGCATGCCTACTATTTTCTGATGGAGTAACAGCATAGGCTCTACCAGCTTCTTGCCTTTGATTTTGTTGTTGACGATTGTTGTAGCGATTGTTGGTGTTGCGGTAGTTGTTGTTGCTGCAGGAGCTGTTGTTGAAAGTTATTCGGTCGTCAAACTTTCTTTTGTTATCACTCGATACTTGCATTGGAGCATGCTTAGTTACTTGATCCATTAGCCTTTGGGCTATGTTGATGGCTTCCTCTAAAGTTTGAGGTTTAGAGGCAGTAACATTTCCATCAATGCTTCGAGGTAGTCCCCCGATGAAAGCTTCCAAGAGTTTATCGTTGTTTGGTACCATGTTTGGACATAGAACCGTTAATTCTTGGAATCTTCTAACATAAGGTTTAAGATCATTTCTCTTTACAATTAGATTGTAAAGTTCTTCTTCCATCTTTCTGATCTCAGTCCGGGGATAATACTTGTTCGTCAGAATCCTTTTTAACTCAATCCAGGTGATTTGATTGGCTTGCTCTATTCCCATAGGCTAGGCATATGCATTCCACCAGGACAAGGCATCGTTAGTTAAAGTACCAGTAGCAAATGTTACTTTTCTCTTTGGACATCTGCTTAGGCGCGTAATACTTAATTTGTTCATTCAAAAAACCAGCGAATAAGGCCATATGCTCCGTCCGTACCATTAATGTAGAAAGGTTGGACAACTATAAACTCTTTGTAGTTTTCCCGTTTTCACTTTCGGAGTTCAGTAGGACGGTGTTCTGTCGGAATGGACTAGGCACTTGCAATTGTCGTAGCTTTGAGCTCTCTAGAGTCGGGGTGGTAACACTATCAGAAAAATACTTTCTAATAGCATCTTGGAGTCATAGCCAGTGCTTCGTTTTTGATGCATTTTTTAGGGGCATTTACCAAAAAAAGATACCAGTAATAAGAATGAATTCACAGTATAATGATTTTCTTCTTTTTTTAAAATGATTTAAACAGAAAATGATATATTATTTAAATGCTTAAAGAATAATGCTTTTTTAAGCATTTTTAACTATGGTGATATCTAACGGTTATGTTATGATGATGAATGTTCGATGGATGAATGATGATATGAATGATAAAATAATTATGAGATGAATAAAGTGGTAAGAAAACAACAAGGTAGATAACGGGATGCCTTTGTATTTAAGAACACAAAAATTGCCTTGAGTACTATACTTAGCAGATTTTACAAGTGTTTGTTATTTATACCACACATCCCGTGGCTAGGTTAGAGTAAAAACTAAATTTTAAACTAGAAATGGATGATATTCCATGCGGGTTTCGGATGTTCGATGATGGAGTGGAGGGTTCCTGAGTTTCCTATGTATGATTGGTGACGGTTTCCATGATCGTTTGATAACTTCTCCCAATTTAACAATCTATAGCTGGCATAGAGAAATTTTATGTTGCACCTATTTGCTTCCTCTGGAGTTTGGAAATCTGAGTATGAGCTTGCTGAAGTTCGGCTTCCAGAGCATCAAAATCTCGTTGAATAATTACAGTTCCTTTTCCGAGGCCTTCGATTCTGTTTTCAATATGCTCGATACGTTCGATGGGGATTGCATCTAGGCTATTTAAGATATCCAGGATTTGTTCTTCATGACGCTCGATAGTTGACTTTTGAGAGCTTTCGCCAATCTCAAAAGTTTAAGGTTGGAACGGGGTAGAAGAAGATGATTTTGTTGGTGAAAGAAGTCCTTCTGGAAGAAAGAATTCTTGAGGTTTAGGAGGTATGATAATTGGAGGCGGGATTGGTGATTTTTCATTATAGAAAGCTTGTATAACTTCCATGTAAGGATCATTGGGAAATAACGAAAGGGTCGGTGAAGCTAGCGGGACAAAAGTCTAAATAAATTGGACAGACTATTAGAGTAAGTTTTCCTGGAGAGGCCGGGACATAATTCGGAGAAGCCAGGGGAACATAGTTTGAGAAATTGGAAGAAAAGCATCCTACAATTGGCTAGTTTAGGATGGTTGGGGGAAGACATCGTTCTGCTTAACAACCCAGCAGTAAATAACATAAGTTATTTATTTAGTAATATAATAGTTATGTAACTTTACATACCATTCCGGGAGATATAGCGGCACGGAGGACTTTCTTGGATGGAAAAAGAAAAGTAGTTATAGTTAAGGTTTTAACCTTGTTCTCTATAACGTTGGCTCTGATACCAAATCTGTAACATATAGCAGCGGAAGCTAATCTGGGGTATTACTTCATGGTACAACAAGTATTATATAGAAATGAATCAAAAAGAGTCGTTTTGAAAAATAAGTTATCATTCATTATTTCTTTAGAGTTTTTACAAATGAGAGGTCCCAAAATCTATAATACAAAGTTTAAATGATAACGGTTTTTCCATCTTCATGTCCTTGCCACTCCGTGCCATTAGTTAACCTGAGATTGAAACATGCTAAAAAGTAAACACAAGGTGAGTGAAATCCATAGGTTTAAGTAATATAATTTGAATGCAAATGCGATATTTGGGTTACGTTGATATACACCCGTATTGAAAAACATATTTATTTTAACATTAGCGCATGATCTGAATGCTTAGGTTGGTGTAGTTAATAGCCCTGCGGGTACCTTTGCCAAAATACCCGTGTTGATTTCTAATGATGTGCAATTGGTTACACGTAACTGGGTACACCAACGGGGAGTCCAGCCCAAATAGATATTTCACTTCATGCGCGCAACTTCGGAGCAGTAATTACGGTTCATGATTATGGGACTTAAAGAAAAGTAGTTACTTAGGACAATAGTAAATTGAATAGCATACAAAAATAATTTCATTATGTTTATAGCAATGTATCCGCCTCCACAGGTTATAAAAAGATTGAATAGGAGGCTATTGAACTCACCTGAACAGTTATAGGGAAATTGATAGCAATGTATATGAAATGAATAGTAACGGCTTCGTCACGGGCAACCTGGGGTAATATATGTCAAGTCTTAGTTTGATTGAATATGTAAGATTTTACATCGATGTCGGTTTTGATATTAAAATTATCATAACACCGTTCGGGCCATCATAATTCAGAAGTCATTCAGTAAACGTTTGAGGAGCTAGGGCACTTTAAATCGTAAACCCAACAACTCAGTCAGAACATAATACCATGATGAACTCCTTCATATGAGGTCCCTAGTATTGTGGTATGTTATGATTCCGGTGCATGCTACATGATTTTGAAAAGCACATGGATGATGAATGATTAATAGTTATAAACATAAGCTTAGTTCTAGTTTTAAGCATTTTATTCAACATATGGAAATGGTTTAGCAGTAAGCGTTAATTAAAGTTATAATGTCTTGTTAATGTTGTTGAATGTGTTGTCATACTTTTTCAATAATGTTACATTTAGACCCGTATAGTTTAAAAAGTGGCCAGATTATAACCCTTGGAGTTGCACTTTTCGACTTTGGTCCCTCAAGTTTTAAAATATATACCATGTAACCTTGTACTTTTTAAAAAGTGACATAATAGAATCTTGTTAGTTATAACTTTGATAAAATGGCATTTTAGTCCTTTTTAGGTTATAAGTTTCTTACAAGTTACGATATATATCCCTGCATGGATAATTTTTAAACAAAACATGTCCAAATTGCCATGCAAGCTTAATTTTAACATTTCAATAGACATTTCTAAGTTATATAAACTAAAATATGAAGTTTACCACAACGCAAGTATAAATTAACGATTTGTTAAGATAGGAAGCAAAAAACGGGGTCATATTAGGGTTATAAAATGAAAACGCGCGGGGGTTTTAAGTTCAATTCTTTTATGACTTATAAGCATTTTTTTATGTTAGTTAAGCTTATTGGGATAGATTATAACAAAAGTTTACAAGTTTAGCTTAAGATTTAATAAAAAACATGAAATTAGGGTTTCGGGTGTAACGGTTTTGGTTCAAAAAAGGTTTAACACCATAGGTTTTTGAGTTCAAAGCTTTTATTATGATTTTAGCTGATCATAAGAACATTATAAAGGTATTAATATAGTATATAAGCTTAAGAACCTGGTCTTGAGCTTATCAGCTTGAACGGGTTCGGATTCGGGACTTTTAGCTTCGTACGCCTAGAATACACTCCGGGCTGTTGATTGGTTTTTCTTTTGCTTCCTTTTCTGTATTGAGCCTTTTGTAAGAACACTTTCTTAGGATCTATTAGAGCAAAGGATTGCTTCTATGTAAGGGTTATAGAGGAGGAAGTGGGGGATGAAGAAAAATGAAGTTGTTATGGTTTCATATTTATAGGTGAACTGTTCTTGGATGTCAAGGTAAAGCTAATGATCTGAGTTTTGGAATGTGTAAGGGCTAGAGGGTGATGAGTAGGGGCTAGTAGGTGTGTTGGTTAAGCTAGAAACTAGCTTGGATGAGGTGTTTACCCCATTGCATGCCGCGGCTAAGATAGGAAAAACAAGGAGACCATGTGCCATTTTTAAACAATATAAGATGAAGATATTTGAAGAGAGGTGCTTGTAAGCTGCTTAGGAATGAAGTATCTTAGTCATTGAGGTGCTTGATTGCAAAAAGATTAGTTAAAATGGGTCAAAATGAAAGAAAGGTGTATACGGGTACATTTAGGGCTCATTAAGGTTCGCATTGAGTTTTCTAGCTTGTAATTGTTAATACATTTGATTAAGAATGTTATGTTACTGATCCTAAGACTTATATTAAGGATTATAATTAAACGTTACAATTAGGGCACAATTAGGGTTTTCTAGTTGTATTTCTTATACATTGTTGTTAATATGGTGAAATAATGATGGAAAGTGATTGAGAATGTTGTTATTTTATGTTATTACAACTTATTTGGGTGTTGGTTTAGGTTTACAATGGATAAAAATCAAGAAATGAGTCATGGTTTAGAAACTAGCTCGGTTTTAGGGTTTAGGGTTTTGAATTAGGGTTTTGAATGTAGAAATAGATATGAAAGCTTATGAATAGAATAATTAGGGTTTACACATTGTATATTGAGTGTAGTAGCTTGCACCCAAGTGTTGGTGAAGAATTAGGATGACAACGGGAGGTAAATTGGCTATTTTTGGAGGATCTGCTTAATGACTTGTATATTAGCTTTTAAAGATTGTACTTTGACTTGAAGAGATTTAAGTTCAAATGTAGTGTTATATTGCTTGTAATCATGCTTTATTTAGTAGCTTGTGCATTCACTTTAGATGTTAATCCTTCATGGAATTAGGGTTTAGAGGCATACGATAATGGTTTAAAGCCCGTTTTGATATAACGTTGCGAATGGTACATTATAGGAATAATGTACTTTGTAAAAAATTGATTTATGATATTGACTTGAATGTTATATGTTTCTTGACATATATGAAGTTAGGATTGCATATGTAGATTGCATGAGCCGCATAACCTTAGTTATGCCAGAAATGTAGCTACATCGACGATAATTGGCAAAGTAAGTTAATGTAATAAAACAAAAAATTTCCTTGAAAAAGGTGTGTTCATATATAATTGATAGATTGTACATCATCTAGCTTAATAGATGGATATTTACTATTTATGGAAAATTACGGGTTGTTATAATTTGTACTCTTGTTCACACCTTTCTTTCTCCGAGTATGGAAAATACTGCAAAAAGAAGATGTCATGAAAATCATTCCATGACAGCGTGGCCACATAAGCATCACCTCCTTTGGCTTACTTATATTCCCTCCACCAACTATGGGCATCACCCTCTAACTTATATGTCGCCAACCTGGCCTTGAACTAATCGTCGCATCCCAAAACCTCGAAGATCTTCTCGATATGTGCTATCCAGTTTTCTGACTCAACCAGAGTGGATGCCGAACTGAAAGTTTGAGGTTTCTCTTTCCGGAACCTCTCCAACCAAACATGGATATCAGTGAGCTGTGCATCCCCATCATTACTCGGACC
>BQNB010092879.1:6173-26502 GCA_026074375.1 Tanacetum coccineum
GGTGTTATAGTAGTGTTAGCATTTAATCTTATATTTGGATGTGATTTCGTTTTAAGCTTAGTTTGAGGATTGTGAAAAATCAAGGATGACGAACTCCCGTTCTTAAAGCCTTTTAAATAATGTTATTTATTTTTTATCTTAGTTTTTTTATCTACTATTGAATAAAGCGGTTAAAGCGGGTCGCTTTCGAAATAAATAATTTTTGAACCTTCTTAATGCACATTTTCTGTTCTTGTTTGATTGTGATGGGTCATAAGTTAAAAAGGGATTTAATTATTTATTTTCAGACGTGTTTTATTTACATTACGTGTGGGACCAGCAATGGCTTAGTGTGGGGGAATTTGATGTGTGCTTAAACACACATCATTTATACTTCAGAAAATACATTAAAACGGACTAAAATACTAAAATATGAGTAATTATGTTGCAAATATGTTTGTATTGTGTTTTTATGTCTTACAGGTACAAAGGATTGAAAACAATGCAAAAACGGTAATTTCATAGTGACTTTCGACGACGTTTTTACGTTTATCGAGGTTCAAATGAAGTCGTTAATATTTCACGATCACACCATTGGAAAGAGCACGAAATTACGAGTTCAACAGTACCGGCCTTACTATTAGAACTTTTCTTATTTGAACCCTACGAAGCTTATTTGAACCTTTCTTTAATACTAAACCTGACCCAGACCAAAACTCCCTTAAATATAATATCTTTGCATATATTTTACGATGCTTATGGCTAGAGCAGATGGTGAGTTGAGTTGAGTTAGGACTTGGACCGTGAGGTCTCAAGTTCGACTCCTCACTTGCAGTTTGACTAGTAATAAACTCGTTGGCCACGTGGCCCACTCAGGTGGTGCCACGTGGCAGCCTTGACCCGACCCGAACCGAGCCTTGACCCGACCCGACTCGAACAATAACCGACCAGACCGCTGTTTCGGCGGTGGTCCGACGGTGGTAAACGATGGTCCGCCGCCGTTGGCCATCGTTGACCGTCGCCGTTGACTGTTGTTGACCGGTGGTCCGGCGATGGTTGATCATTGTTGACCGTCACCATTGACCACTGTTGACCGGTGGTCCGGTGGTGGCTCCGGTGACAGCTGGCAAGCCACGTGCACCACTCAGGTGGTGACACGTGGCATTCTAATTATTGGTGTCATTAATGCAGGTGGTACGAGGTACTGTACACGTCAGTACGAGGAATTGTACACGTCAGTACGAGGTGGCCGCGAATCAGAGCATGACACGTGTCCAAAACGCGTGATCCAAGGGTGCCAGGCGTGTGTCAGTCCAAGGTTGTCGTGTGGAGATCCGAGGTAATAATGAGGCGGTTGGTAGATGGCAAAAAGACTATAATACCCCCAGATCTTGCAATATGAGTGGCTGACCATTGGAAATGATGAAAATACCCCCAGCCCCACTTGGCTATAAAATAGACGCAGCAGTTGTTCATTAGGGGTGTTAGATTTAGTTTATTTTCATAGTAGTGTAGGTTAGTTTTAGGAGTAGTGTAGTATAGTTTTTAGCTTATTGTAAAAGCTTTTATACCTTATTTAGCTTATTGTAATCAAGATTTTGAGCTTATTAATGAAGATGTTTGAGGTTGGTTAATTGCTTATTGTCCTTGCTTATTTCTTTCTCTTTCTTTTCTTTAGCTTATTCAATAAGCTCTTTTGAGCTTATCTTTTCTCATAGCTTATTTTCTATTTCAAATAAGTTATCCTTTAGCTTATTTGATTGAATCTAAGCTTATATATCTAAATAAGCTTTTGCTTATTTCATCTCTTTTTCTCTTTTCTTTTCTTTTCTTTTTCCAAAGTGCTTATTGTTTGATTAAGCTTGATTCAAATGCTAAAAGGGTGTCATGAGTCTTCTACTCAGCTTAGTTATTATGTCTTAAGCACTCTTATTTTCGAGAGCTTAATTTTTAGCTTAAAAGTTTTTAAATATCTCATTTTTATTTATTTGCTTATTTTTCTTTCTTTTAATTTTCAGTTGCTTATTTTATAAGCTTATTTGCTTTTTGAGCTTATTTGACACTTAATAAGGAGGCGACGAGTATTTGTGTACACCCGGCTTATTTATAAGTCTTAGTCCTCCTTTAGATCAAATAGCTTATTAGCTTTTAAGTTTATTTTTAGTTTTATCTTAATCCTTTTAGTAGTTTAATCTAGTAGCTTATTTTATAGATCTATTCCTTAATATTACTCGTCTCGCGTTCACTTTTATAAGTTTGAACATCTCGGTTTCGAGTGGAATTAGATCTATAATTGTAGTTTAGCTTATTATCTTTTATTAGTCATAGCTAATTGTATTGTTTAACTCTTATTGTCTTATTTTTGATGAAAACTTGTTCAACCTCTTTGGTGAGGAGCTTATGGTTCTTGTAAACTAGTTTCACTATTAAAGTTTCAAGCTTTTTAAGTTTTTAACTAGCTTATTAATTAATAAAGCTCAAAACTTTATTGATTAATTAGTGAAATTAAAACTAATAAAGTCTTAAACTTAAAAGTTTAATTAAGTTTATAAGAGCGGGTGGTGTAATATTCGAATCGGTTTCATCATTCGGGTTCTAATCTTCTTCTCTTTTTCAAATCAATAGTATAAAGTAGCATAATTTGTAGTTTTATAATATGATGCTTATTAGAATGATTTTTGCTAGTGAGTAGTTTAATTAGTGCTTGTTAAGTGATATTGTGATTTGGAAATTAAGTGTGGATTTAAAAAAGGTTTAGTTGATTAATAATCTTCGATTATTTAGATTTGTAGTTTGAATGTTTTAAAGGGCAAAATCCAGAAAAATAGTCAAACTACACATCTAGTAATTAGTATCTTTTTAAGAGGTTTTTGTCAATATAAGCCAACGTTGTGAGATAATTATCTTTTCTAAGGAAATTAATTCGTTAAGTAAAACCTTAATTCACACTTGATGGACTTTTCACGTCACTTAGCAAGCATTATCGTCTCTTAAATATCTTTTAGATCATTTAGCTTTAAATTTGGTAGTTTTATTATTAGTAATTTTAGATTGGTAATTTTTAGAGATTAAAATTAGTTTTAAAACCAAAAACAAAAATATTTGATATTCAAGCATCAAACAAGATACTTTCGTGGATTTCAAATTTATCTCTCGTCGGGATACGACATCCGGGAGATAAAACTACTACTTTTCCTAAAGTAATTGTCATATCTAACGGGATACTCTCTATACTATTACTTATTTGATATTTTAGGATATATATATATATATATATATATATATATATATATATATATATATATATTATAGACTATTTGTATCGAATCAACAACCACAACTGGCTCATTGTTGACTGACATAGAGGGCGACCCAGTACAAAACCCATCTGTCATAAAGCTTAAATCCTTATCATTTCCAGACACAACAAAGTTCCTAGAGGTCATTTCTACAAAACAAAGGATTAAAAGATATTATATCAGCAAAAACGAAGGTATATTTAAGGAAAATGGAGAAAGTCATACCATGGCCACCATACATGACCAGCTGGGCTATGGTGCATAACATCAGTTCTCATGTGCTAGGGAAGAGGACCCTTAAAAGATTTTTTGTCTAACATATTGTTACAGTCCAACAACTCAGGAGACTCATCTGGTACAATTTTGTATTGATTATATAATAATTTTCCTTTCCAAGTTCTAATGTGGGTAAAAGGTTTTAACAAAATTTGAGGGACCTTTGCTTCCCCCTCTTAAAAATAGTCAACTAATCT
This sequence comes from Tanacetum coccineum, assembly GCA_026074375.1. Lineage (NCBI taxonomy): Eukaryota > Viridiplantae > Streptophyta > Magnoliopsida > Asterales > Asteraceae > Tanacetum > Tanacetum coccineum. Next base: position 9,925 of record BQNB010092879.1, read on the forward strand.
CTAGCAGGACCAAGATTAAAAAAAATCCCTAAGCAGGTCTACTATAGGTTCCCCCATAGGCCTTAAAATTTGCCTTAAAAAATATCTTTGATGTAAAGTCATACATTAGGAAGTCTTCAATCGAAGCCTAACACCCTCTTAGGTGTGACCCTCGAAGATATTGTCACATAGGTCATCTATAACCAAGTCAACCTACGATCCATACCTAGTCAAGGCTTCCCCTAGAAGGTAGAGGACGTGGGACACAATACCCATCGGTTACCTAAAATCACGAAACACCCCCATGATCTCCGGTTTAAATGCACAAACCTGTCAGAGCCCATTTCCATCCATGATAACTAGCATGGCAAGGATCCAGGTTTGATTACTCTCGCAATACCATCATTCCATACTTTAGCACTCAAAGCAATCATCATCACATTTACTCTCACACCAGAGGTAGGTCTAACTCATACGCTTCACTCAACGTAGTATCTCCGATTGTCTTATTTTCAGGATACCCAGTCACCACACACATATCGGTATGCTTGATAGTGCGATTTATTGGACGATCATCTACTTGTTATCCTAACAAATTCGAAACACAAAATCAAGAAAAGAAGAAAACAAAAGAATCTCCATAAAATGATTTGTCACTGTTTTTATTGATGTTTTATGTTTTTATTTCTCTCTCTTCTCTTTGATTAAACCGATCAAACTTTTGCAACTTTTTAAGATTCTTTTTTAAACTTGACAACTTAGTATTTCTTTATAGGATAAAGATTCTTTAAAGTTCATTTGAATTTTAAAGGTAAAGTTCCTTCATAAGGATAAAGAAAACCGGGTCTCACAGTAAGCCTCAGTATTATTTATGTGAGAGAACTTTACCTCTAAAGTTCAAATAAACTTTTAGAAGATCTTTTTCCTTCTTTATATCTAAACAAACCCATCAAAACTTCAACTAGAGAACCTATAAGGGATAAAGCCGTAGAATACCAACGAACTTTTCACAATTTATCGATTTGGTACGTGTACTGAAACAATTATCGATTTGGTACGTGTACTTTCATAAAGTGTTCTCATTTACACATTTTGATGACGTGTCACGTTATTGATGTGCTACGTGTCAGCCTATCACGTATGACACGTCATCAAAATGTGCAAATGAGAACACTTTATGAAAGTACACGTACCAAATCGATAATTTTTTCAGTACACGTATCAAATCGATAAATTATGAAAAGTTCGTTGGTATTCTACGGCTTTATCCCAACCTATAAAGAGGCTTTGTGTCTTTCCTTGGACCGTATTTCCTCTTCTCAAAACCCCAAAAATGTCAACCGAACCCCTGTCACTCGAAACCGGTCTAACCTTAACCCCACGCATCAAACTCAACCTTACAATCCATCGTTCCGACACATCAACAAAGCCACTAGACGAATGGCAATTTAAGACATCCTTACTAACTTTCCTCAAAACCACATTCTCAGTCACAATCCCAGAAGAAGATCTTGTTGTTCGTAAGTTTAAAGATATTAAAAAACGTAAACGTGAAGACCCAGTTGCTAAAGGGTGTCTTTTTATACGCGAATTGGGTTTTTTGAAGGAGAAAGATGGTGGTGAGTGGAGGAAAATGGTGGTGGAGAAAATGGATGGGATTGAGTTGAGTTTGGTTGGTGTTAAGTTTAAGTTGAGCGTTGTTGGTGAGAAGATGGATGAGTTTGAGGAGATGAGGAAGGAGTGGGAGAATGATACAGGTTTGTTTTGTTGTTAGCTTTCGGTTTTTTGAATCGGGTTTATATAAAAATTTGTGTGGTGTTTGGAATTGTATTGTTGTTAACATAAGAAAATGTGATTAGAGTGTCCATGTTTAGGTGTAATTTTGAATACAAATTAGGCGATTACCTGCTGATGTCGTTTGATAGTTTTGAAGTTAGCTATATCTCGATTGATTGTTGACATAAGGTTATTAGTGCTTTTAAATGAAAATCTGTTGCGTGTTTATGTTGCTTATTGGTATTGAAATAGAGCTATATGTTTGTAGACACCAATGTAACTGTACTTATTAGCATTCTAGGGTGTTGAGGATTGCTTGTTTTTTCTGCTTACAAGGAGAAGAAAACAGGCAATTAAAAAATAAGCAGTTCATGAAATAGAGTTTGGAATTGCCTGTGCTGCAAGATATGCAATTAGTCATAAAAAAAAGTTAGGGATTGCCTGCATATTGAAACCAGCCGATAAGCAGAAAAGCAGTTTGTTTTATACAAACACTCCAAACTGCTTAGGTCGATTGATGATTTTGAAACTGGTTTGATGTATTGCTGATATTAGAAAAACAACAACAACAACGATAACCAATCCTGCCTGAGCAGGGATTTGCTGATATTAGACATACTTCCTAATATTCTCTAGTGACTTGAGAATTCTAGTAGCATGATATTGCACAATCTGATAACAGTATGGTACCAATTATACTAAAGCAATACATCAGTTTGGGCTGATCTACTTTTAGTCCGAAGTTTGTCTAGATCGTTTAGATTTGATAACCAATTGTTAATTTTGACTATTGTTGAAAGTTAGTGTAGTATCCAGGGGCCTAGGGCATTGAATTTCAGAACAGATCTTTATGGATGCTTATGTGATAAGGCTCGTGACATTGCAAAATGTTCATTAAGTACAATGTCATTTGTCCTATCAAGATGGAAGGCTTTTATGGGTCTCTGAATCTCATAAAACACCCAAAGTGAGATTCCTAGCTTTTAATAAAAGAAAGCTTTATGCAAATTGACCCATTAATGGAAACGCACCTAATAATCATGTTCTAACTCATTATATTGATAGAGCAACTTTAATGGGCTCTAAGACTTGCCATGGTTGCTCTTATAACATGGAAGGTGTACCTTTCTTTTAGAGAAAAAAAAATCCTCTCATGGTTTTGGCGGTGAATAAATCCTAACAAATGCATGGCCGCTCTTACCATTTAGTCAATTCACAACCCTACATGGAAGGCGTATCTTCCTTCTGGAAGAATTTTTTTTTTGTTTTGGCAGCAACATTGTGTGTAGTCATTGCTGTTGACTCATATCACATTCCATATGTAATGATGCTAGATACAATTGAAGATTTCAGAGTAACAATTAACCATACATTTGAACTTTTACTCTCTAAAACTACTACTCTCTCAAGTCTCTAGCTTAAAGTCTCATCTTTTATTCTCTTCAAATGCTAACTCGAGCCACCGGTTCCAAGCTGGGGATCTGGTGGGTGGCAGCGTCATAACTTCCTTCTTAACCCAAAGTATATCTTATTTTGTCCTTTATTTTTGTTGTACAAGTGTTTGGTCGGTTTAAGGGTCCAAGTTGGTGCCTTTCGGGTTTTCATGCTTCTAGAGGAACACTTCACCGTTTTTATACATCGGACCTGTGTTTTAGCCATCAAGTGCAAGTCCAACAAGCAAGTGTTCCTTTGTCAGAAGTTGACAGTCCCATAAGGTTGGAACCATATATTTTATTTACATGTTTATTTGCAGGTTCAAGTCACATGCTGAGTCAGTTGTTGTTTGATTCTATATTATTTCAGACAGTGTTGTGCTTCAATTGTGATGATTCTAGTGTGGGCATCTTGCAACCACAATGTATAATCCCAAATGCATTCTCCTTTCGTCTCATCCCTTTTTATATTAAGATGCGACTTAGTAATTATAGTTATAGTTTGGAGATAAGGGCTAATAGTGATTACTGATTTGTTTATTAAAGGAGTAATATAACCAATTTCTTTATACTACTAGAAGTGTCCCTCACTATCCGGCGATAATACAGAGTTAGAAGACGGAAGTAGTACTATCCAGTGGCTTAGCGGCAACGGCAGAAATTTGGTACTTTCGTGGGAGGGAGAGATTGTGGTCCAGTTTTGATAATTTGAGAGGGAGAGGGAGAGAGAACGTGTCTGTAAAGATGGGTACAAAATGGGAATAGTTTTTAAAATGGAAAATTTTTATTGCCTCTCCTTATATTAAATATTATATCGGGTTCTCAACTTAAATGCTATCTAGGAAGTTTATCAAAAAGTCTTTTCATTTGTTTTACTTTTAGGGCAAGTCACCTGTCCTAAAAGCTTAAGGTTTAGAACATATTTTCGTATGAATTAGGTTTACACTAAAACTTTATTAATGATTGACCTTGATAAAAGTGATCTTGTATCAATGAGAGAGCGACTTACCTCTCAAAAGCAAGTCAACTGGAAAAGCACGGTTGAACGTCAACTGATCTATCATTTTGTTATGTATTATTTTCTGATCATTTTTGTATCGCAAATTTGGAGCCTATTCATATCAGGTTACTCTAATAACAATTTGATGAGACTCGGCCCCAATAGTTGAAGAAAATGTTATGATCCCACATCGGCCAAGTATGGGATTGGTTGATGGTTTATAAAGTCTAGGTGTCCCCTCCTCAAAAAGCTAGCTTTTTGAGTGAGTTCTACACTTGGACTTATGAACCGATACGAGCCTAGTATGGGATAGGTTCGTATCAATTGGTATCAGAGCTAGCCCTACCTTTCGAGGTTCCAACACTCGGAGTGGTGGCTTGGACTCAAAGAGGGTGCCAACCGTGACCAACATAGCCGTGACCAACGAGCTCGGAGTGGTGGCCTATGGAGTGGTGGCTTGACCCAAAGAGGGGTGCCAACCGTGACCAACATAGCCGTGACCAACGAGGACGTTGGTTCTTCAAAGGGTGGGGTATTGTTATGATCCCACATCGGCCAAGTATGGGATTGGTTGATGGTTTATAAAGTCTAGGTGTCCCCTCCTCAAACAAGCTAGCTTTTTGAGTGAGTTCTACACTTGGACTTATGAACCGATACGAGCCTAGTATGGGATAGGTTCGTATCAGAAAACAACACGAATTTACACCCTTTATTTACTTTCGAGAAGTAAACCGACTCTCCCGATGATGTCAAATCGCTAATCAAATTAATCATAATAAAGTTGCTACTTAAAGCCCTATTTATTCTAAAAAGATATCCTAAACACAATACTTTGCGGATATCTAAATTGCTCCCAAAATGGAACGAAATAGAAGAATTTCAATGGAGTTTCTATTTCCAAGATATACAATATATTGGAATTACTAATTAGTACTTATTCAAAAACGGAACACTATTAACTATCATCTCCTAACAAGTTGTAATTGTATTGCGACATATATTCAAGTTGACAAGATTTCTGATTTATGTAAGTGTTTGTTTATATAGTTTCTAGTTTCTGTTATGTATATAAATACAGATTCTTAAATTGCTGTTATGTAAATGCAAATCAAATACCCTTTAAAAGTGCATCGATCTGCTAATGGACATTCATGATTGGACAATGAACAGGATATTCAAGGGGTAGAAAACGGGAACCTGACACAATTGTGCTGAGAGGTGTTCCGTCACGTTGGTTTGCTGAAACAAGAGTTTCGTCTAAGCCTTCAATGTTGGTTACTCATACAATTTTTTCTGCATTAGGAAAGATAAGGTATGCCTCTGTACTCTGTAGTTGGCTACTCTTATTTTTAATTTTATTCTATCCATCTCATTCTTTCCATTGAAGTTCGTTTGATTCTCTGTAGACGCAATAACTGGATGTAATGAGATTCTGTTGTTACATTCACTTGTTATAATGCAATCAATATATGCAGTTAATGTTGACTATGAGAAATATATGTAATTAGCAACTTCGTTTACAAAATTGGTGGGCTTGTGTAATTAGAAAACATAATCTAGTGACAATATATATAAGGTCAAGATATTCTTTTTACCAAACTTTAGCAATTGTTGATACTTTTTCTTGGCAGATACTAAAACTATACTCATTAATTTATTTTATAGTATCTTTCACTGGTGTTTAGCTTCTGAAGTTTACTCTTTTAAATAAAATGCTTTCGTAGGAATCTTGATGTTGCTGAAGATGATGGTATGGGCAAAGATGCAGACGAAGATGATGAAGACATAGTTCGTGGTCTCCAATGTAAAATTGTGGTTAGGTTTGAGGACCATAGCGAGTTTTGTAGGGCCTTGAAGGTTTTATGCGGAAGATCATTACAAAAGGTATATAATATTGTATTATTAGTTTTTTACTAAAATTTCCTGACATTCTTTCATGTTGCGGATGTGTTAATTTGATATGCCTTGGTTACAGCAAGGATCACGTTTAAAGGCTGATTATGAGGTGACATGGGACAAGGAGGGCGTGTTTAGAAATGCTAGAAGTCAAATTGAAGAAATCAGTAGATCTGTGCCAAAAGTTGCAGCTGGCAATTATAGAAGTGAAGCTAGATACCAATCCGATGTACCCCGTTTTTCTGATTATAACGCGCGCTCGAAGAGGTTTAAGGTTTGAAGCTAAATAGTCCATCTCATTCATAAACTAACTAGGGATTGTTTGTTTAAGCTTATATATGGGCTTATGATTATATATGATATCGGCTTATATCTCATAACTCCATTTATTTGGGCTCATTTTCAGTTATATTTTTTTTTGTTTATAAACTTGTTTTTTTTTTTAAATTATAATAAGCTCAAATATGAGCTTATGAAATACATAAATATTACCCTGAATCATTTAAGGTTATAAGTCCATATATGATCTTAAACAAACACCCCCTTAGTGTCAAACTTGCGGCTTGTTTATACATATTTCCAGAACTTTAATACTTTTTTTAGCTTTAGAACATAGACAAATCAAGTACCCCTTGGATACATCATATTGGAATTACTAGAGGTCGCCAAATGGGGTAGGTTGGGGAATGGGTTAAAATACGTAGCTTGCCTGTACGGGTTGAAATGGGTTGGGTTGACTCGAAACATAGTCCCAAAGTTCTATTTTTGAGTCCAATTAGTGAGTAACATATGATTACAAGAATTATGAATTTTCACATAGTGTTTCTTTTTGTTGGTAATTGAGTAATTGACTGATTAAGGAGGTTCGATCTATCAAATATGGTTTTTTTTTTCCTTTTCAAAATGCATTAAGAAAATGGTTAGATGGCTTTCAACAACATCGAGCCTTATTTAGCTAGGTTATTAACCGTAACGTGGATCCTACCGACCAACCAGCAAACACCAAACATAGAGATGGCTTTCAACAACATCGAGCCTTATTTAGCTAGGTTATTAACCGTACTTGGATCTACCGACCAGCCCACCACTCAAACTTTCATATTAACCGGCATGTTAGCATGTGATGTATTTTGACTGTTCTTTCTGGGCTTTCTTATCTCATTTACCCTTGGTTGGTGAAACCGTGGGTTTTATTTGATGACAAACGTGAAAGGTCGTTACTAACGTTCTTTTTGAAATGCAGGAATAATTAATATATGGAAACAAGGTATGAAGATCTAGTTTAGTCATATAATGGAGTTGTATATGCTTTCAGGCATCTGTAGAGTATGTGATCAATGCTGTAAAAGCAACCAGATGTTCTTTTGCTTCACATGACTTGTTGCTATTGCTAATGTGCTTCCCTTCATATGTGCATCTGTCAATCCTCCCCTTTGACTTTCAAGCTTTACTAATAATCCGAGATATAAGAACACAAGTAGGATTACCCTTTTGCCAGTTTTGAGGATCTTTTCGTGTCAAGTAATTTAGAATTGGTTGCGGCTTTTTGGGATTTTTATTGTTGCTTAGACAGAATTGATGCTTGTAATTTTATGATATCAAACTTACAGTTATATTTATTTGTCGTGCTCATGGATGGTTAGTGCCCAATAGAAAAATCATGCAATATAAAAGTGGCGTCGATATTACAAAACAGTAGATCTCGTGCACAACAATTCTGTATTGAAAGGAGACATACGACATTGCTTGTTGGAATGAAAAAAATGGCATATTCTGGGTTTGAACCAATATAACTTATAGCTGTTTGGTGAGTTTGGACGTCAAACTAAAGATATATAACAACAATCTGTGGTGAAAACAATGTTGTTAGTTTGTTTAATCTAAATATTACAAAATTGTAATGGACGACCCCATTGACCAAAACAAATGTGCAGTGGCTTCATATGATAATGAGTTATGATTGAAGCTGGTTGCATTAAACAAGAAGCACAAAAGAAATGTGTTGCATTGCCATAAAATAATGAGTTATGATTAAACCTGGCTGCGTTAAACAACATGCACCCAAAAAATGTGTTGCACTGCTATAAAATAATGAGTTATGAACTTATAATTGAAGCCGGTAGCATAAATGCTTCGACGAGATTAAGTATTATTGTTGTTGATCGGAGATGGTATCATAAAAATGATCAAGAAGTCCTTTAAACGTTTTTGAAACACCGAGTGTTCCTGGCTTTTTTAAAATAGTTGCATAAGTGATTCTTATTATGGACTACCATTAAATTGTTCCGTGAGACCGAGCATAATAGTGTGCACGAGTACATTGTCTAAGGTTGCCACCTAGGCAAACATAACACGTCTTCTTTATTACGGAGGACATGGAGCACACGTCTTCAAGCAAAATAAAAAGAAAGACTTAGTCTTGGTCAAGACCAAGTCATGAGTGTGTTTGTGTATGATGTTTTGGTGAGGTATATATATATATATATATAAGAGGATGTATGCCACATCATAATGCCTACTAATCATCCAATAAAGCCATGTCACCGCATTTTATTCCATGTCAGTATCTTTTAAGCCAAGTGTCAAGGAATTTCCACCAGCAATTTATGAAATTCGAAAAATATTAAAAATTTTGTCCTATAAAGGAATCGAACATGGGTTGTTACAACCAAACACAATATACTTACCACTGAACCAAGTTATTTACTGTGATAGAAAAGGCAAACCAAATATGTTAACAAACGCATGAAACACACTTAATAACACTACAAAATCCCCAAATTATCTCTTCCATTCTCAATTCATAAACGATATATGTTCTTCAAAAATCATATCAAAAACCTAAACAATCTCACTAAAAATCATTTATGTTCTTCAAACATAAACCAGATATGGATCCAGAAAACACTCACAAAATCAAACCAACAAATATAATTGATTGAATCTTCATAAAATAAAAGAACCCTAACCGCGCCCAAAATTAAGAACTTGACAGAAGATTAAATATTCTTATATGTTCGCTATATGAATTCGTAAGCCCATTACAAAATCAAGCGTAACCATACATAAGGTACATAAGGGGTTAATCTCTTTTGAAGTCCAAGGCTTCCATAGTATACAACTAGAAGGGTTTAACACTACAACTAGAAGGGTTTGCATGCCACATCATTCGAGCACGTATCATTTTATCCTTTTCCCATATGCCATGTATATAAACTGACAATGTTATTGTAGATACTGGCTCATGTGCAGTCTCGCATTTGATTAACAGTTAAGGTAGATTTATTTCACGAGGTACTTTTTTGTATATTTTTTTACTTTTAAATAAAATGTGAACGGGAATGTTTCAGGTGACAAATGAAGAATAACTCCAAAGGCGTCATTTGCAAAAATTACATATCAAGCATGCATTACATGTGCATGCGTTTTCCTGGGTGATGTTTAATCTGTGACTACATGTATCAAAACCAACTGGCTTACAAAGACCGAAACCAGAGCTTGAGGATGATTTGAATAGTTATTATCGATCATCACACACCGCAACAAAACCTCCAGTGAGTTTCAAGTTCTTACAAAGACAGCTTATGTATAAAGCAAGACATATGGCAGCAATGGTAGTACCAAGGTCTTACAAAGATAGCGTAAGTGTAAAGCAAGACGTATAGCCGTAATACTAAACCGAAAGCAACTCTAAAGTTACAATAGTCATATGCCGACATTAAACTTCCTCCTTCAGTTGATGAGAATGATGGCTGAACATGAAAGAGAGGGCTAATGAAAAGAATCTTGAGATATCTATAACTGATAAGGAGATAAAGAAAAGAGAAAAAAGAGAGATGATTATGGCCCTAGCAGTTGAGCAGGCTAAACAAGAGGTTATGAAAGATGGCCCTAATGCATAGACAGTGGTGATCAGTGTCGGTGCTTTAGTTCTTTATGGTCACGATGATGATGATGCAAGTGTGAAAGACATGTCCATAGATAAATTCTCAGTTTCATCACGGGAAATAGTTGTTGAAGGCTGCATCTGTCACGATCTCTCATGGAAAGAGGTACGGTTTAGTGGGACCAACGGGACAGGCTAATCAACTTGCTAAAAATATGACAAATTAATCAACATATCGAAAGTCTCTTTGATCTAATGTTCTTATATATGATGTCAATGCTCCTTAATTATGTAACATAAACACCTAAGACATCTTAATAGTTGATTAAACTATGTTATTTTTTTGCTTCTGTCTTCTTCTATGACTACACTACAATTTCATAATTTAATGTTTCGTTGCACCAATTCGTATTAAGTGAAAGTAGAATACTGATACAATTAATTAAAACAGTAGTTCCTTAATAACAATTGGACTATTCCATAAGCATAACGAACCAGCATATATAACTAAGCAATATAATTTTTATTAAATGCATGTCTTGCCACTATTCATATTAGAGATTGCTCCGTCGAGGTATCAAGGGGGCTTGAATGTACATTTCCAGTTTGGACAGTGAAAGTTAAATCAGAGAGATGCTGATGCGCGACTGGTGCTTTTTTCCCACCTGCACGTTCATTATTACGAATAGCACACATGATTTTATGATCTTTAATGCACTATATAGCTACTGATATCTTTATTGTATTTTCTATAGGTTGTCGTAACAATGTGTGTTATTTTCAGCAATACTGACATGTCTCGACTCTCTGATGGACCTGGATATTCCTTATGGGCTAAGAAATAGGTGATATGGAGCATGATGAGGACTCAAACCAGTGAGCAACAAGACAGTTCTAGATATAAGAGTGCACCACCACATTGCCATCGTTGTAAGAAGACCCCAACGATTGTTGATTTATTAGCAGGAACACCTTACAATCAATAGATTGAAAATTGCTCAAAGGGAGGTGTTGTCAACTCATGGGCCCAAAGTCCTGACAGTTATGCTAGCTCATTCCAATTCAGTGTTGGTGCAGATGGAACCACTAACAAAACGGCCAAACCATCCAAGAACTTAACCGTGCTTTCATCCGGCACGACCTGCTGTCGTTGGTAAACCAACAAAATTCATTACTCAGAGATGCAAGAAGAGTAACTCAAGCTATGAGTAAGTATTACTAAAATGACTTCTAGGCTGTTTTACTAACGAGTCTTCACAATATTCTAACACCCTAAGTCTTCTTTTCCCAGTCACACGAAACATTACGTGTACATATTAACATTTTTTTGGCTCAGAAAACGCCCACTTGCTATGTATCACTTTTCGTTTTACAATTAGAAAATTGTACCTTGCCCAACGTACACATGTGGATGCCAAAATAATGTCACACAACTAATTTTAATAGGCCCACATCGGTCTGCACATGTTCATTTGGTAGATTTAGACAAAGTATCTACTAAATAATCTTTTCATACATGCATGTTTTTTTATAAAGTTGAGCAATTTATAGCCATGATATTCATAGCCACATGTAGGATATGTACTTAGCATTCGTTTAATACTTTTTTCAATCATAACTGTGTGGTTCTTATTTTTTCCATGCTTTTGCAGATTAGTAGTCTTCACTTAATGATTTTTTTTCATGAAACACGCGAAGGTGATCAAACTCATCTTTGTTCAACCAATCGAAGAGCATCCGAGTATACTAGTAATACATTGCACAAGCCCACTATAAGAGCAAGTATCATCAAACACCTGGTGGTGTAGCCTATGTTTTCATGATCCAGAAAAGTACGAATGACAAATGCTTATATGATGTGACAATGATGACAATTACATAAAGTTCATAAATTATGTCGTATACAAGAAAGTTCTCATTAAGCTATGAACATTAGATATTTTATATCTCTGATATACACAAGTATTCTTTACGTATTTTGTCATGTAACATTATTTTATGATCTAAAAAAATGACTTCTACTTTACCCTATAGATTGATTTCTATTACGACTAATTCACATAATATACAAAGTTAACACATGAAACTAGGCGGGTCATGAAGCTAGTGTGTGTATATATATATATATATATATATATATATAGTGAGACTTATTTTCAGCACCATTTTAAGTGCGAGAACTGCGAGAACTTTCAAAAACATACATGCACGCCTTCAATAATTGTATTTCTGCACATATGTTTTAAAAAGAACAAATATGTTAAAAAAAAACATATTTGTTTTAAAGAATTTGATGAGAAATAGGAAATACAAATGTTTTCTTTGAAGGTGTGCATGTACGTTCTTATAACGCGTGAAATGGCAGCATTGTGGCCGAGTGTAAGGTTTTTGTGAAAGAAGAGAAAGAGTTCATGATGATACAAAAGAACATTGGTGGATTCTTACGATTATTGACGGCATGCATGTATTTTTTTTATTTTAAAAGAGGTTCTCGCAGTTCTCGCACTTAAAATGGTGCTGAAAATAAAGTCCCCCTATACTAGTAACATAACCCGCTCAACGGACGGGTTTGGTTCATAAAACTTTTTTTAGACAATGTTTGTTGTTTAGTTCTAATGATTTTCGTGTTTGTGTATACATATAATCTTCATTATACATGTAGAATGAATGAATGAATGAATGTAGATTAAAACAATACTCTTAATTAATTGTGACGTAAAAAATTGTACTAATCAATTGATAACTATTATATCTCATCCATCTAACACGGAATGAATGAATGTTATTAGGGTTTTGAGAAAAAAGAGTACCTATAAAACAAAGCAACCAAATATAATGACCAAACAACAGATAATATTCGACTGCCATACCTCATAGCTATTATCAGAGTATTAACATGCAACCTGTTACATGTGCATTAGAAAACAAAAATGCACGTGTTAATCTAAATAATTATCAGACAATTCGAGAGATCATCCATACCTCATAATGAATGTTATCAGGGTTTTGAGAAAAAAAGAGTACATGTAGAACGAAACAACCATATACAATGGACCAAGCAACGTATTATATTCAAAATATAGCCATACCTTATAGATATTGTCAGAAGATTAACATGCAACCTGTTATATGTGTATAGCCATATCTCATAATGAATGTTATTAGGGTTTTGAGAAAAAAAGAGTACCATAAAATGAAATAACCAAATAGAGACCAAGTCTATATACCTAGTACAGAGAATAACTTAAGTGTTCAAAGAACACAAGATAGGAACCTATAAATACAAAAATGACATATTATATACATGTAGTCTCATAATCATTTGGTTACTTTGAACAAAACAAATTTAATCGAACACGTTACCGTTGGGCCGATTCAGTGCCCAGTAATCAGCTCCTAGATTTAAACAGAAATTAGGCTAAGTATTGAAAAACCTCTGAGTGGTGGACTCAGAGGTAATGAAAGAACCTATGAGTGGTGGACTCAGAGGTAATGAAAGAACCTCTGAGTGGTGGACTCAGAGGTAATGAAAGGACTCTTTGAGTGCAAAGCCTCAGAGTGCAAAGCCTCAGAGAGCAACATCAGATGTATTCGAGTCAAAGACATCGTCAAGGAAGTCGAAAGAAAATACCAGGAACCATATACTCAAAATAAAATCAAACGAACTCGTACAAGAAAAACTCATGCAAGATGATACGCACCCAAAAGAAAACGTAAGGTCTTATCCAAAATAACGATCAACAGAGCAAACTTAAAAGCATCAATACTAACACATCACCAACGGGTTACGAAAACCAAGGGAGTAATGATTCACACTAATATGTTAGAAACAATTAGTGCTTAAAAGAAACGTTTGATACTCATACGAGTAATCAATGTAACGAAAGAACTAACAAAACGCGCCTATATACGAAAGAGCAGATTCCAAACAACCAATATACATTGAGACGTCGAATAGGAAAAACCAGGTATCCTTACTAACAAAGTACGATGAAGGGATGTTAAGCTTAGACTTAGGAAATCCGAACAAACAACCGAGCAAACGAGCAACCTCTATAAAAGCAATACTAGGTATTCGCAAATGCTAGATAGAAGGGAAACTTACTATCTATGCAACTCAACTTAACATATCCTCCAATTAGGGTAAGAGAATAATTCTCTACCCATACCACCATCCTTATCATGATCACACATATCACAACATATTACACTACCAGCTTACAAACAAACACTGATCAATGCAATCATGGTCACAAGTCCACGTGTGTGATGCCTTTATAATTATGTTGGCCACCCATAATTATAAGTGCATCCTTTCACACGTGTACTTACTTCCAAGACTACACATCTCAATGATAATTCATATATAAGCACATATACCACATTGCACATCTTAAACCACTCCAACTTAACACATAAAGGATGCTCCATCAAACAACTACTTACCTATATCAAAATAGAGTCGAAACGACATAAAGGAACGAAAGTCTCGCAACGACTTCCAAAATACGAAATATCCAAAAGAAATAATCAATAACAACATGACGAGGTAAAGGACGGGATAAACTTATGCTGGGCCTCGCTTGGGTTTGACTTTGCCTCCGCAAGAATCACCCGACTCCGCGGGTCCAGCCCTATTATACGCATCCGACAAACGATCAACTATCCTATCTCCTTCGGTTCCACAAGAAGCTCATTATAACGCTTAAGTCCAGTTGGGAAAACGGTTCCCCAACGAGACTTCTTACGGGTGGGGGAAAAACATAGCTAAAATACTAAGAAAGTAATACATATCATATCAGATAATAGAAGGCAAAATAACTAAAATGACAACTTAGCAAAATACGAGATATATAAGCTATGCAAAAATAGAGGGAAAGCATAGCAGTTATAGCATTAAACACTTAAGCCCTAAATGCATCTACATGAAGGACCCCTAGGTTATAGTCTAGGCTCAACCACCTACTTCTCTATAACCAAAGGCTCTGATACCAATCTGTCACACCCCGCCAAGGCGGAAACACGAGGCGTAACGAGAATGAATATCATCACAACACAATGGTGTCTATATAGAGAAACTAATATGCATGAAATAAACAAAACATAGACACAAAGTGTCATGAAAATACCCAAAACAAATCGATTAATTCAAAGGCGTCTTATATTGAAGAAAAGGATGTTCTCGCCAATATAAAGACATTCAACACCTAAGCAATTCAACAACCCAAACATTTAATCATCCAAACAATGCAAAACATAAATTAAGGGAGAAACTCCGCAATGTAACCTAAGGTCTCTCTCTAGCCACTTCTCTTAGTCTTAACATCCTCATGATGCTCACCTGAAAATGATGCTTAAAACGTCAACATAAAGTTTGTGAGAGTCATAGGTTTAAGACACACATAACAATCCTTTAAAACCAATTACTGTGATAAATTAAACATAGCATAGCAGGACATTAAACGAACTAACATACAAGCTGACATGCAAACACACCAAACCATGTTGAGAGGGTCACGCTCAACATCACAAACAAGGGAACGGAACGTGTCCCAGTGACTTGTAAGAAATTTATACTATATAAATATAATATAATATAGGTAAAAATAAACAAATCACTTTTAAAATCCAAAAAGCAATAAGTTTAAATTCACAAATAAAAATATATATATCCGGAAGTATCGGTTTCTCGCTTCGTTATCCACAAAGTTTAAAACCGGACCTGGGTCGTTATGTCCCAACGAGGCCGCGAATTTAAAAATCGAGAATCGGTTTGGAATTTATGCTTGAATAATCAAATATTGGATTGGATCCTATTTCTACAATTAAAAATGCAAAAACAAGTAAAAGAAACCGTAAAACGAAAGCAACTTAAGTTAAAACTTAAAAACGGGAACGTAAAAACGCGACTTAAAAAAGTGAATTATCAAAATTTAAACCTAAAATGATTTTTTAACTTTTAATTAACCCTAAATGACTAAAATGTAAGAATAAAGAAAACTAGACTAAAAACGAAAGTGATTTGAGCTTAAAAACGCGAAAAACGAGAACGGGATCGAAACCCGTTCTTTAAAAAACCAAATTGTAAAATTTTAACTCTACGAATGAAAATTTATTTTTCCTAGGTCTTAAATGATAAAAGAAAATTTTTAAAAAAAAGAATTATATTTTTTGACTTTTATTGTTTTAATGAAAATAAATTACAAAAAATATCAAACTAATTTATAAAAATCTAAAAAAAATACTTTGACTTATGCTGATTCTAGGAAAAATACAAATGGGTTGCCAGCTTATTAAAATAAGCTGGAAATAAGCCCTAAAGGGCTAAAAGGCTTATTGGGCTAAAAGACCTTAAGAAATTAATTATGCAAGAGATAACCAGATGGCCCTACTGGTGCTTTTGGTAGCAGAGTGTGTTTGTGGGACGTTTGGTTTGCAAAAGGGGAGGTCATGGGTTTGAGCCCCATGCCTCTCCTTTTTTATAAAACATTTTTTTTCTTTTTTTTGAAAAGTTTTATAACTGCAAAAATAAGCAACTTAAAAAAAAGAACTTTTTTATATGACTCAAAAATAAGCTAGTAATAAGCAATTGAGTTTGGCAGTTTAAC
>BQNB010092880.1:0-24003 GCA_026074375.1 Tanacetum coccineum
TACTGCCACCTCAGCGATTTTCCCTATCTAACTTACATATAACTCACACATCAAAAAAGACTCTTTCGAATAACTTGCATCTAACTTACACTTTTTCACGAATAGTCTTATTTTTTTTATGATATAATATTTCTAATTTATTTTACCAAACATAGTATATTTCTAATTTACTATGCATTTATGCAGTAACTAATATAAATTATTATGAACATTATAAGTTTCGTTTGGTAAACACAATTAACTACACTCTTAGAGAAAACGGCCTACATGTATGCTACATGTCCTAACTTTCTTATTATTATTATTATTATTATTATTATTATTATTATTATTATTATTATTATTGTTGTTGTTGTTGTTGTTGTTGTTTTTATTATTATTATAAATATTACTTATCATTATTATTTATTTATTATTTTTATTATTTATTTATATATTTATTTTTATTATTATTATCATTATTTATTGTCATTGTATTATTATTATTTTTATGTTTTTTTAATTTTTTTGAATTACATCACGTTAGGATCCGACTAAATAATGTGACAGAATAGGGGTGAGCATACCGGATTGGAGACCGGACCGGACCGGAAAACCAGACCGGACCGGACCGAACGTATTTCGGTCCGGTCCTCGGTCTAGGGTTTTTGTTACTTTCGGTCTCGGTCCGGTCCGGTCTGACTCGGTCCGACCAAAAACCCCAATGATTATGCCGTGTAGGACCGGACCAGACCAAAGACCGACCCGGACCGGACCGACCCAGACCGGAGCGTACCATTTCGGTCCGGTCCCCGGTCCGGCATTTTGGACCAACTCGGTCCTCGGTCCGGTCCGGTCCTTGGACCATGCTCACCCCTATGACAGAATACATCAATTATAATTCAACACATTACAACTCTTTGAATTACAATTCATTCAAATTACAATTTCTTTCACAAATTATAATTTATTTCAAAAATATTGCGAATCGAACGCCCCCTAGAACCTTACATGTCCCCTCAATTTCCCCCATGTGATTGAATAGTCATGGTGATTGATTGGAGATCCTTGTGTTGTTTGTCTTGAGAAAATAATCATTACAACTCAGTAGTTTTGAACATTTATATTGTGCTCGGGAGTACTCTTTTTATTGGAAGACATAATGTTGGTGAATTATTAATGTTTTTAAAGTAAAACACTCTTTCAAATAACTTGCATCTAACTTACACTTTTTCACGAATAATCTTATTTTTTAACCCTTTCAACCTAAGTCATGATATAATATTTCCTATTTCTTTTTTGCAAACAAAGTATATTTCTAATTTACTTTGCATTTGTGCAGTAACTAATATAAACTATTATGAACGTTATAAGTTTCGATTGGTAAACATAATTAACTTCACTCTTAGACAAAACGGCATGCATCTATGCTACATGTCCTAACCTTTACCATATTTTGACTTGAAAAATTAATAATGAAACAACCATAAGTTTTAAAAAATGAAACAACTAACTTTATAATGTCCTCTCTCTCTCTCTCTCTCTCTCTCTCTCCTCTTCTCTTTCCTTCTCTCACCTCCTCCCCTCTCTCTCTCTATCTCTCCCTCTCTTTCTTTTTTTCTCTCTTTCTCCCCCCCTCCATCTCTCTCTCTTTATGTATTACTTTGTATACCCTTTATCTCAAATTAAAGAGTCTAGCATACAACTCAAAGTATCTGATACAATACACATTTGTTGTCAACTAAGCTCACTCAGTGCAATCACTTATTTAAGGGAAGATTTCATCCATATTCTTAAAAAAGAGCAAGTTAATATGTACTATTACTCTTTTACCCTTTTCCCTAAATCAAATCAAATCAAATTGAAATACTTGGTATTTAGTCAATCATGTATTCATATAATCTGGTTTTTTTATTTCAATATGCATATCAATATTTCCTCGTGAGAATGAGATTTTACAAACCCAATGCTACTAATACATTTCCATTCAATAATTAATTAGAAGCTCACATGTCCCCTTAATTTCCCCTATGTGGTTGAATAGTCATTGTGATTGATTGAAGTGTCACACCCACAAATGGGGTCTCGTCCGATTTAATGTCCGAGGGCGTGACGTAACTGAATATCTCAAGTACAAAGCATAAAGAACGACCTCTAATGGTACGTTTGAAAAATAACACCGTTCCATAAGTTTAAAATATGAATAAGTTTTACATTGCTCAAATTTAAAAGATACAAAAGTTAAAATGCGGAAGCTTAAATAAGTTCAACAACGGTATTAAAGACATAGATAAATTTCTGGTAAACCGGTTCGGGCAAATAGACTTCACATAAGTCAAGCAACGACATCCATGCTAAGCACCTGAGAAAAACATGCTTAAAATGTCAACATAAAGTTGGTGAATTCATAGGTTTTGTTCAAACGTAATTAATGTGGACCACAAGATTATCAAAATGTATGCGACAGTTATAGGAGATACAACTTCACATAAAGAGGCATTTACGTTGCACTAAGCTCATGACACTAAAGCTAATATTGAAAGATAGCATGTACAGTGCTATAAAGGCTTGCCCTTCAGGTGTCCGATCAAAGACCACCTAACTAGTTTTGACATGACATATATCTGTTACTCCTTGGAAAACTCAGACTAGTAAGTGAATCTTACCCGGATAGGGATAATTAGTCCCAATAGATCTATTTATTCACTCGCGCTCACTTAACCAGCTAGTCGGTTAAAGATGAGTAACAGTTCATGATAATTCGGGCAATAGTGGTCTAAACACTACTTAGGCAACACGTAAATGGGGAATTTCTCACGTATAGTACTTGTGTCAAGTTTTAAAAGCAAGCAATATTTCTCACCCTAAGTTATAAAACAATTATTCAAAATAATTTAAAAGTGGGTCTATGAACTCACCTTGATTGGTAAATCGAAGAAGAATAGTCTAGAATAAAATCACACGATAGCGAACAACGGTTCGTAAAGACAACCTATGAAATGAAGGTTTGGTTTAATATCGGAGTAGCGCAAAAGTGCGAATAATGCATAAGCATATACTAGTGTACTTTTGTTAATATATTTCCAAAAATTAACGCTTGTGTCGTATAATAGTTAAAATGTTTTCGTAAGTAAATCGAGTAAATAATAGTACGTATATTAATATTATATACATATAAATATTATATATATATTTTTATATATATATACATTGTTCGGCACATTATTAAATTCCCATTTATCTAGTTTTATCATGTGCGTTTTCTAATATTTACTAAGTATAATAATTTATAAAAATTTCGGCATGACCCGTTCATGTTTACACGTTTTCCAAACTCGTAGACTTTATTTAAAACCATTTTCAAATCACTTTCAGTCCACTTTTCATAATTACAAACTATACATCATCAAATCTCTTGTTATTTGCAACGTTCAACGTTTAAAATGAGTTAAACGTATAGTGTCTAAGTCGTACACTATTAAATAAGCCATTCACGAACTTATCCAATAAGCTACACCGTAGCTTTACGCCTTGGTGTATTGTATTTATGTTGGGCCTTGGCCTGTTAAGTCCAAAAATGTAGTTTTACTTATCCATATAGTCTGATAAGCAAAACATTAAATAATAAACGCGCGACTTAATAATAAGCTATCAATAAGCTCACAATAAGTCAAACCATAATAAGCCCAACCACATAAGCTCAAGAATAAGCTCGTGGCGTTGGTCTTGTATGTGGGACGCGGCTAAAAGATGGGCGAGCGAAATACGAGTACAATCATCACCAATAAGATCAATCAAACCATCCAATCAAGCTCCATAACCCACTATAGCTTTCTCGGAAATGGGCTAAAGAATAACTCGTGTGCGTTGTCTTGTATGTGGAGCGGCTAAAAAGCCCAAGTAAAAAACAAAACATATTCGGCTATTTATTAATGCCGAATAATTGTACCATTATGTACCTTATTCAAGATAAGCTAGAAAATAGCTTATAGAGTATATTCCGAAACAAAATAAGCTAAACAATCACTTCTTCTTTCTTTCCTTATTTGGGCTGAACCATACATAAGCCCATTAAGCTTAAAATAATCAAAATAAGCTTTCCAAAAGCTTATTAACATAAGCCGAATATAATAAGCTATAACATACCATTTTTATTACACGATAATAACCACGCTTCACAAAACTAAAAAAACCTTTATAATTTCTTTTATTATTTTTTGAACACTAGGCATAACCTTTAAGGTTTATTATTAGTTTTAAAATCTTTCGTTTTTACAAAATAAGTTGTGACAACCTAGATATTATGCATCAAGATGATTATAAAAGTACAAGTTATTAAAAGATTTGAAGACTTACAAAATTTGAAGGTTTTTAGAAGGATGAACAAGACTAATACAACCCAAATGTTGTTTAACAAATACCCGAATGATACAAATGATCAAACCTTCAACAAATCTTTAAGAGTTGTTGATCAAAGATGAAAACTTTACGGATTTATATATGTGTATATGTATTTCGAAGACTAGGAGAAATAAGAGAGAAAAAGAAAACTCAAATGCTAAGTGTGTGTGTGATATGAATGAAAAATGAGAAGTAAATGGTATATATGGATAATTGCTTCACACACTGAAAGTGTGTAGTGTGTGTATTTCGTGTAATAGGACAAAGAGGAGAGAGGGGACCAAAATGATCTGCCAATCACAATTAAGCAAGGACAAATGCTAGTTGTTAACTTGTCTTATTGTTTTTGAAATTCAACTTGGCCTCTAAGGTTCACATGGGGTGTTTGTTTGGACGAATAAGATAAGGGAGGGGGGACCAACATGGTTTTTAATATTTTAAGATGCTAGTGCTCCTTGTTTGATTTAATTTCCAAGCCTTCCATGCATATGCTTACATTT
This sequence comes from Tanacetum coccineum, assembly GCA_026074375.1. Lineage (NCBI taxonomy): Eukaryota > Viridiplantae > Streptophyta > Magnoliopsida > Asterales > Asteraceae > Tanacetum > Tanacetum coccineum. Next base: position 4,881 of record BQNB010092880.1, read on the forward strand.
TAAATAAAACACGATTCACGCAAGTAACGAAACGAATAACGGTATCTCCAAAAATTATGAAATTTTAAATATTGCCTTGAAATATAAAAACGTGGCTATTGCCAAAATACTACAACGTTTGGTGTCCTAGTTCACTCCCGGCGATGATTCTCAGATAAATAGCGGGAAAACTTCCCAGTTAAACATAAAAGTTAAACGAAACTTTAAAAATTCAAATTAGCGACCGGTAACGGCTAAATTAATGAGCGGAAATTTACAGGGTGTCACATGAAGGCCCTTGTGTTGTTTGTCTTGAGAAAAAATGAACACAACTCAGTAGTTTTGTACATTTATATTGTGCTCTGGAGTACTCCTTTTATAGGAAGGCATATTGTTGGTGAGTTATTAATGTTTTCAGAGTAAATTACAAAAGTTTTCCTTGTGGTCTACACAAAATAATGGAAACCATCCCTAACTTCAATAAACTACACTGATAGCCTCACATTGGAATTTAGTAACACTTATGGTCCTTAAGACTAACAACCGTTAAAATTCTACGATAACGTAACAGAAAATTGATATAGTAATTTCACATTATATAATAGAATTTGAAATTATTTTTCCTAACTACTCATGCCTAATATCTCTATTGAACACACACCCATATTTTTTCTTTTCAAAGACAAAGCATCATTTCTTATTTAACTTCATCATCAACGACTAGTAAACCATATCCGCGCTGACATAGCAGCGAAAACCAAAAATGCCGTTGATGGCGCTAGCAATGTTGATGGAAAGGGGTGATGGTGCGTGTGATAAAAAAGAAACAAAGAGAATTGTAAGGTGTTTGAGCTAGTACAATAAAAATGGGTCACTAGTGTTTATTTGTCATTGAAACAAAAGATGTATGAGTATTTGGATTTTGACTTTTCAACTTTATGTAAAAATGACGAACCTACCCTCATATGTTAAGAACCTGTAAACACTTAATGAAGAATCTAAAGAATTTTAATGACTGTTAGTTTTAGAGACTAAAGGTGTTACTAGTTTCAAAAGCAGGGGCTATCGATGTAATTTTCCAAAGTTAGGATGTGTTTTCGTAATCTTAAGTAAACCACAAGGACGATTTGTGTAATTTATTTTATTTTTCATTAACTCTAACCCGTTTTGCACCCTTGCATGCAAGTGTTTTGATATATGTCAAATTTAATGTTTATTTGTGTTTATATCTTTATTGGGTCTAATGTGCACGAGAATTATACCATGTGCGAAAAAAGGAGGTACTCAAGTTCTAATGGAATCTACGTGAATCACCCATAAAATGATATGAAGATGTGATCAATTTCCATATGATCTGTTAAGTAATTATGTAGGTCTACATGTGTCTAACACGTTAGCTCGGTCATATCGCCATTACACCATTAATCCTTCCTCGGATAAACATGTCTTTTTTAAACATCAACTTTTACACGCTTAGAGCAAAAGGTGTAGTAACTTGAAAGTTACTGCCACCTCAACGATTTCCTATATCTAACTTACATGTAACTCACACACCAAAAATCATTCTTCCGAATAACTTGCATTTAACTTACACTTTTTCACGAACAGTCTTATTTTTAACCCTTTCAACCCAAGTCATGATATAATATTTCTAATTTCTTTTACCAAACAAAGTATATTTCTAATTTACTATGCATTTGTGCAGTAACTAATATACATTATTATGAATGCCATAAGTTTCGTTTGGTAAATACAATTAACTTCACTTTTAGACAAAACGACTTGCATGTATGCTACATGTCCTAACCTTTCCCATATTTTGATTTTGAAAAATTAATAATGGAACAACTAAAAGTTTTAAAAATGAAACAACTAACTCTCTCTCTCTCCCTTTCTCTCTCTCTCTCCCACCCTCTCTCTCTATGTGGGGGGGGGGGGGTAAAGGCTTTATCGATGAATATATTAAAAAAGATTTTAGTTTAAGAACAAGTAGAGAGGCCATGAGCCACTCTTAGAAATAAACTACATGATTCAAACAACCTCAAACCATGAACAGCCAAACCAACAAGCTGCTAGAAACTTATAATGACATTACATAAAAAGCGATTATTATCTATCAATCATTCTCTCGTCCACCAAGCTGCTTCCAAATCTTCTTCAACTTCTTTCTTCGAGCATTATTTTTAAAGTGGATCGTTGCAATCTTCAACCTAACCGAATCAACCCTCGAGATTTTCAGGTCAATATTTTAAACTTTTCCGACAATTATTTTTGACTTTTATACGTTACGTTTGAATCTGGCGGTTTATCGGGAAGTAAACCCGCATAAATCTGAAAAACGTCATCGGACGCGTTCCGACATCGAATATTCATTAGTTTAGATATTATATAAGTTATTTTATCTTTACTAAGTGTTTCGTAGTTTATGATCACTCTCGATATTTATTTTTACGCTTTACTATTTAAATTGCATTTTCGCGTTTTTGACCTAACGAAACCTCGAAAACTCGAAATCTTTTCGTGTAAACTTTAGTTATCGTCCATCTCATATTCTTAAGTGAAAATTTTCGTTCATATCCCTCCCCCTCTATATATTAGACGCCCAAACCCAAGACAAATGCATCATAAGTCTTGAAATTAAATAAATGACATCTTTTCTTGAACTTACCATGCATGTGTGTGAAAGTGACACATGAGTATGTCTCATTCATGCACAAATATCACCATTTGACTTATGCATGTTATGTTTGATCACGTGTATACCTTTTTGACTTCAATTAACCAACTGATACATCTATGATAAACCAAGGCACAAAATTTTGAACCATATGGTCCTTGTGGCTATGTTTCGGTCGAACCACACACACCCCTTTGGTGTGTGTTGGTCACTTATACTCTTCTTGACAAGTCAAAAACCCTAGCTCTTGGCCTATAAATACATACACTTATCTTAACTTAGGATTTTCATTCATTTCATAGCCTCAACAATTGTTTTATCTCCCTCTCTTGCTCTCCTTGCTCACGGCACACACATACATACATACACAATCCATACTTTTGTTTGCTATCAAGATTCACTCATTCAAAGTTCATTTCTAAGGTTACCTAAGGTGTTTGCAAGTATTGGTTCTTTGATTTAAGGGTTTTCTTCAAGATCTACAAATTAGGGTTTGATTTTTATTTGGGGTTTTCAAGATCTATTGATTTTGGGTATAGATCTTGTGTTATTACTTCTTGTTCTTCATTCTTGTAAGTATCTTGAATCTTTCTTTGTGGTTTTTCTTATGTTCTTCTTATATGTTCAAGATCCATACATCCATATGTTGTGTTTTAATTTTTGAAAGATTTTAAAGACAAGATTTCATAAATAATGATACTACTTTATTTTACTAGTTAAATATTATGTTCTTGGTGAGATGAGAGTTGATGAGTGTTGCAACAATAGAAATGAAGGGATTAGGTTAGATTTAGGTGTGGTTTTGTTGTGGATTAGTTGTGAATGGAGATTAGGCTAGATTAGGCACTATTGTGAAGTTTGGGTGGATTTTGGTTGCGTTTTTGGCAAAAAGTGCTTGCTGTCCCAAATTTGTTTTGAGGTTTTGGTCGACCTAAAAATGTTTTCATTAGGCGTAAAAGTAGTTTTTGAAGAGCTCGTTTCGAATAGATAGTTTTTCATATATCACACTTTAAAAATGGATTACCAAGTTATGGCCAAATGAAACTTAAAATATTTTTCAGTGAAACCAAATGAATAGTTGCTGATGTGAATAGTAAAACGGGTTTTCGGACACATTCGGACATTTTTGGACTTTCTAAACATTATAGAAACATATAGTACTTATATATTGATTGGTATTGTTTAATGACGCCGTCAACATATTTTGGGAAAAGCGATAAAGTTACTAAAAATAGTAAGTTTGGTAAGAATTTAGCGGAACGGACTTAGAAGTTAAGTAAATAATGGCTATTAAATACGTTTTTGATATATTGAAAAAACTTTAACAATAAAGGGGACGGTATTAACGTCCCGAAACTAAAAACTTTCCTAAAATAGAAACTTACTAAAAATGGAAACTTTTTGATAAACGCAGAAACTTAAAGAAAAACTATATGATTTCATTTCATCATGTCTTGTTAATCAAACTAAAGCAAACACACATGGATGTCTTTTGGTGATGAACATATTGTGCAATTCTTGCATACTTTCCGTGTTTCTTCTGAGACGCGTGATTATTAAGGACGCGGCTAGATTTTCTTATATCATCTGTTCCTTGCGTAATAATCGTTAGGTGATCATATTGCTAGGTGAGTTTCATAGCCTCATGTTTTACTACTTCTACTTTACTATTTTAGGGTGAGAAAAGTGCTTGTTTTCAAACTATGGACACAGTTACTTTACATTTCCTTTTCCTGATTACGAGTCGCCTAATGAGCGAATAGACCACTAATGCCGAAATTATCATGAACCGTCCCAATTGATAACCGACCGAACTGGTTAAGTGAGCGCGAATGTTGTAAATAGATCAATTGGGAGTAGTAATTATCCCTATCTGGTAAGTAAGAACTTATAGATTCCAGAGGTCCTAACAGTACGGTGTATATACCATGTCGGATTGTCAAAGTGTCCTTGGTCAGCATACCTCTCAGGGGTGTGAATACTATTGGCAGAAAAATAATTCCTTTTAAATTGAGCTTCGGTGTCATGAGCTTAGTGCAATAGTAAATACATTCTTTTATGTGAAGTTGTATCTGTTATAACTGTCACGTACGTACTGTGAACTTGTGATCCACTTTTAATATTAAATTCAAACTAGGAATTCACTACAACTTTATGTTGACCGTTTAGCATGTTTTTCTCAGGTGCTTAGCTGTGGATGTCTTTGCTTGCTATTTGGTGTCGCTATGCATTAGGCCGATTTTCAAGAAATGCTATTATCTACTGTTTAAACATCGTTGTCAATTGCTAAAACTTTTATTCGCTTTCGCATATTATCTTTAAATTTATGTCAAACTTTAACTATTTTAATTAATGCAACGATGTTGGATTTTCAAACGTACCCTTAGAGGTCGTTCTTTATATCTTGTGTAATGTGTATTATGACGTCACGCCCCCGGACATGTGTATTCCGTCCAGGCCCCGTTTGGGGGTGTGACAGATTGGTATCCAAAGCCAAGGTTATAGAGAACCATATAGTATATCTAGGTCTGGTCTATAACCAGTATATGATCCTACGTGCCTTACATGCTTGCATATATATCTTATAATAATAGAGGCTATTCCCTTCGGTCGACTTTATCGCACCCATCTTAACGGGCCGCGTAAGTTGTTGACCGCGAGGAAGAGAGTTAGACCTTTACCTGCTTGTAGACTTGCATGGAGACGTGTATCTCATCATTTATTAGATCGTCATTCTTCACCAGACTCATCTTCTTCTAGTGTACCTTCAGATCATTCCTTATCCGGACATACACCATCAGACACCACCGATGCTGATTCATCTACACTACAAAGATTTGTTCATCGATCACTTGCTAGGACTCCATGACATAGTAAGGCTTTTAAACGTTAGAGGTCTGCACCATTGTCCACCCCTTACCCACCGACTACATCAGAGTCATCTTTAGGTTCATCATTTGAGAGGTCATTGGATTTATCTTCACCTTCTTTTAGGCCATCTTCGCAAAATAGTAGATTCCCACCCACTGCTATCAGTAACCATCATCCACTACATGTTTCGAGGTCGATAGCGACCCAACTCCTGTGACATTTACCACCTCGCAAGAGGTTTAGAGATTCATACTCACTAGAGGATAGCAGAGAGGAGCATATGGAGGTGGATACTGCTGATGCAGAGGCTGTTGCAGATGTAGGTATTAGTGAGGGAGTTGTAGCTCACCCTGAGGATAGGGTGTAAGGTAAGGGATTTAGATTGCGGTAGTGATGTTTAGGGAGATGATGAGGAGTATAAGGCAGAGGCTAGTGCGGGAAGACACGAAGAGATACACGTTGTAGAATTCCATACATTGGTTATTGGTGATAGTTCTGAGTCTTCTAGAGGAGGTATACCTGATCTTGAGGATACTATTTATGATATAGTTCACTACATGTCAGAGGTTCGTATTGATAGGATTACTAAGATTGAGACCACTCAGCGACAGTTGGAGACTAGTCAGATGGTAGCTAGTAGAGAGCGAGTTAGTTTGGTTGAGAGGATTGGGAGTTTAAGACAAGAGTACATAAAGGTTTGAGCTATGTTGAGTATAGACTGAGATCGGATTGACAGTATTCGTTGGCACATAGCACTTTCACAGGAGGAGTTTCATCAGGTTCATAGGGATCGTGATGATACTCGGAGGAGACTTAAGAGGTTGGAGTCATATGTTGAGAGACATTTTGGTTTTCGCCCTTAGACTAGTAGTATCATGATCATGTAGGACATTAGACTGATGGTTAGGTCTAGATGTTGGCAGTAGAAATAATCGTAAATCATGTACCTAATTTTGTTTGGTTGTTTCCGAATTATGCTTTTATCCGTGAAATGAAAAGCTTGTTTTGATTCTCACGCGTATTCATCTTTATTGTTATTTACGTGTTTTGGCAAGACATTTTCTATTGTATTTTCCTATATAAACCCTATTTACCATTTATAATGGCTATACCTCGTATCGAATCTTACCGCGTGCTATGTCTTGTGACATAGAACAATGACTATCACTCGCTCCGGTATGACCCCTGAAGCAATCGAAGAACTCATTAACCGACGTGTGGAAGAAGCGTTGGCTGCTCATGAGGCGACCCATGCCGCCAATGCTCTCGAGGCTGAGAATCAAAGCCAGAACGGTAGTGACGGCGGTAATGGAGATGGTGAGAATGGAAATGGTGAGAATGGAAATGGTGGAAATGGAAATCCAAATGAGAATGGTAGAGGCGATAGGCCTGTTGCTAGAGAATGCATCTACCAGGATTTCATGAAGTGTCTACCACTCAACTTTAAGGGAACGAAGAGTTGACTGATTGATAAGGTGGGTTTGAGAATAGGAAACATGTTCTATATCAGCAACTGCCCAGCAGAAGCCCCAAGTTAAGTATGCTACTTGCACACTATTAAACAGTGCACTAACTTGGTGGAACTCACAAACACACAAAAGGACATTAGGATGAGTGCATTTGCCATGTCATGGAGAGAGCTCATGAAGCTAATGACTGAAGTGTACTGCCCAAGGAATGAGATTCAGAAAATGGAAACTGAATTGTGGAACCTAACCATAAAAGAAATATTTGGGGCTGCTTAATACTCAAGAGGATATCAATGAGTTGACTATGATGTGCACCAAGATGGTCCCCGAGGAGGAGGATCAGGTTGAGAAATTCATTGGAGGACTCCCCGATAACATCCAAGGGAATGTAATTGCTGCTGAACCTACAAGACTGCACTGTTAGGATTACCAACAACTTAAAGGACCAAAAGTTAAAAGGTTATGCCGTGAAAAACACTAAAAACAAAAGAAGATTTGAGGTCAATCAAAGAGACAACCATGGTCAGCAGCTACCATTCAAAAGGCTAAATGTAGGAGGTCAGAATGTGGTAAGAGCCTATACGGCTGGAAACAATGAGAATAAACCATATAATGGACTGTTGCCTCTTTGTAACAAGTGCAAGCTTCACCATAAAGGACCATGCACAGTGAGATGTGGGAAGTGTAACAAGGTTGGGCATTTGACCCGGGATTGTAAGGTCACAATCTCCACTTCTTCAACTCAGAGGGGTCAAGTAGTAAATCAGAGGGTCATAACTTGTTTTGAGTGTGGAAGGCAAGGACACTAGAGAAGTGATTTCCCAAAGTTAAAGGATCAAAACCGTGGAAACAAAGCTGGAAACAAGAATGGAGTTGGTGAAGCAAGAGGGAAAGCATATGTGCTAGGTGGAGGAGACGCTAACCCCAATTCAAATATTGTCAAGGGTAGGTTTCTTCTCAACAATCATTATGCTTTCATACTATTTTATTCGGGTGCCGATAGAAGTTTCATGTTGACTACATTTAGTACTTTGCTTGATATAACCCCTGATACTTTGGACGTTAGCTATGCTGTCGAATTAGCCGACAGAAGAATTTCTTAAACCAATATCGTGCTTAGAGGTTATACATTAGGATTATTAGGTCACCCATTTAATATTAACCTAATGTCAATAGAACTTGGAAGCTTTGACGCCATCATCGGCATGGATTGGCTAGAGAACCATCATGCGGTAATCATTTGCGATGAGAAGGTTGTGCGGATTCCCTATGGAGATGAATTTTTGATAGTTCAAGGTGATAGAGACAGTAGAAGAGAGAAGTCTAAGTTGAGCATTATATTATGCGCTAAAACTCATAAGTATGTTGAGAGAGGTTGCCTAATTTTTCTGGTACAAGTGACGAAGAAAGAAATCAAGAACGAGTCGGAAAGTATATTAATAAAGGATGCCTAATTTTTCTGGCGCAAGTAACGAAGAAAGAAACAGGAGACAAGTCGGAGGAGAAGCGACTTGAGGACGTGCCGACTGTATGGGACTTTCTAAAGGTCTTTCTAGAGGACTTACTTGGATTACTGCTAATGCGACAAGTCGAATTTCAAATTGACTTGGTCCCTGGTGCTGCACCTGTGGCATGAGCTCCGTATAGATTAGCATCGTCAGAATTGCAAGAATTGTCTACTCAATTACAAGAACTTTCTGACAAAGGATTTATAAGACCGAGTTCCTCACCCTGGGGAGCCCCGGTCTTGTTTGTCAAAAAGAAAGATATATCTTTTTGGACGTGTATCAATTACCGTGAACTGAACAAGTTAACGGTGAAGAACCGATATCTACTTTCGAGAATTGACGACATGTTTGATCAGTTACAAGGATAAAAAATCTACTCTAAAACCAACCTGAGATCTGGTTATCACCAACTCAGAGTTCGAGAGAAAGACATTCTAAAGACATTAAAAGGAAAGCAGAGTAAGAATATACAGCTAAGAAACACACAATAACCTGAAAATTCTTTCAAGGCACTACAAAGCAGAGTAAGAAGCATTAAAAGGAAGATATTTGCAGAATATACAACTAATAACCCAAATTGAAAAACTACTATTGTAGTACCTTATTTACCACTTGAAGATCATGTTTGCATAGACTATTGTCAGGATCTACATTTATGTAGTCTCCATGGCAATTTTCTTTAGTTGACTGCAAAAGGAAGCAATTTAATTCCCGATATATTGCAGCTTTATTTGTGCATGCAGCACCTAAATACGAGTAGATGTTGATGACTAGATACTCCATATATAGATCATGTTTTGTAACACCCCAAAACCGAGAGTAAAAATATTAACATTTTTTTATATGGTATAACATTCATGAGTATTAGAACATATAGTTGGTACTACAAAAAGGGGTTATTTAACTACTAAAACAAGTTCGAATACCAAAAAGTAGTGAAACAGCAAACAGCTCAAACGTGTTCCATTACCTTGTAGATTGCATATGACAATAATGCCATTTGATGAGCAAATTGCATTCTTGAATTAGGGTCTCCATTTTTATCTGTTAGAGGATTGCCAAGTAGATACCCCTAACTTGAAAAGAATCCAACCAAGTGAACCATAAAAAGATTAGGTTAACTAAAAAAACTGGAATTATAGTATTCAATGTAACCAATTAGGTGAATTCAGCGTATATCATAACAAAATAATAATTAAAACAAGTTGTGTTGATAAGTATCTAACTTGTACCTTGATATTAAGATGTGGCAATTCTCTAAGTTCATTACCTACAAAGGATGGTAACAAGAAGCTTAAAATCGGGTTTTGCGCCATAATCACTCTTAAAAGTAACTATTGAAGTCTACTACAGAAGCTAGATGAAAGAGTTGTAATTTTAAAATTATGGCTAACAAGATGACTATAGTGTTTTGAGGTAAAGAATTTCGTTTTTTTATTACGAGCTTGATACCATGGAATTAAACCATTTATGAGTACCGTTATATATTTCCTCAACAATAATTGGTAGCACTATGCCACTGTACGAATTTGCACCAATATACAACGGATTGTTGAGATATTTAGGATGCTCAATTAGCCACTGCAAGAAGAAATACATAGCCAGCAACCTTATCTTAGTTTGTATTTACAGCAGATAAAGTAATTTCTTTGAAAACTACACGTCATATATGCATTGAAGATATATGTTTAGTCAGAAAATGGAAAAGTAATTACTTATACAGGATAATGACATGCCCTTCCTCAGAAAATTGTATGAATTTATTGCTGCTGATGTATCATTTGTTTTGTAAGCTTTAGGAGTTCTTGCATAGGAGAATCCAGACCCAGCGGGTTGATCAAGAAATATTATGCTGGCCACCTAAAATGTGATTGCATAAGACTTAGGTTTTAGCATAATAGTCATAATCCACCCTAGGGTAATTATTCCCAGATACCATCCTTTCCCTTTGATGGTAATTACAGTTAATCTGCACATGATCAAAACTCCCACAAACAAAACAAGCTTTGTTATACATCACAAAATCACTCCCTAGTTGATTGGACTTCAGTCCATTCCAGTTTCATTGATTCCCCCTAGGACTTTGTGATCTATACATCTCAGCATACCTAACTGACTTTCTAACTGGGTTTTCATGTTTTTTAGGTTTGACAAACTCTATCTTCTTATCAGTAGGAAAAACAATTTTTGTATCAACATTAAGTGTAGACTCAACAAAGCTACTTTCAACTTCTGACACTTGTTCTTTTACGAAAGAGTCATCAGATTTTTCCTTATAATCATCTAATTTTTTATCACTATCAATGGTAGATTCTTGTTTACTATCCCTAGTACCATAACTTTGAAATTCAGGCTCTTTGAATTCATCAAGACCAGAATAAGACAAATCAAGTTTTGTAGGTGCATTATAGATTAAAGGATGGGGTGGTAGGACAACATGATACCCCAAGCCCTTTTTTCTTTTGTCAGTTATCTGACTCCCTAACAACTTGTCTAGAATCTTTGAGGCACTATCAAATTTCTTAATTTTAAATTCAATACCTCTTTTTCTTGCTTAACTTTTTCAAACTCACTTTTAAGCACACTTATTTCATAGTCTTTTCAAGCTACATCTCTTTTAAGAACTGCAACTTCTTCACTAAAAAGAACCTCATTCTTTCTATATGTGACAAGTTGTTCTTCTATAGTTGCTAAACCTCTTTTATAAGTAGCTGCTTTAAATTCAGTTTGATTAAGCTTAACAATTAAATCATCACAATGTTTCTTAAAAGTTTCATAATTTTTCAGACAAGTTTTAGTGCAAGATGTATCATTGTATACCTCAGAGTTTGAAAACACCATTAGAGCCATGTTTGTCTGAACTTGTTCTTCTGCCATATCACTCCAATCAAAACCAACACCATCTATAGCCAACATTGCCTTTGAAGATGTGTCTTCATTGTTTCCCTACTTCCTAGTGTTATCTTGATTTCTGAACTGACATTCTTGGTTCCTTGATGCTCTGTATTCTCATCTTGTGACAGTTAAAACACTCTACCTTGGACTTATCATACCCAGCAGTATCATTAGCATTAATGAACTTTTTCTTGCCTGTCCTCTAAAAGTACCTCTTTGCCCTCATACTTAGCAGAGAGAGCTGCCACTTCAAATCTATTGCTTCCAGATCATCTTTGTGAATTTGCTCTAAGTCCTGCTGTAGGAGATTAGAACCATTGGGATTCTTAACCATGAAAGCATACACAACATTATCACTGAAGTTAGCATTACTAACTTAAGGACTAGCAGTGTTAACATTAGGGCTAACAGTACTAACTTCATAAGTAAGATTAACAGTATTAATATCATTAGTACTGCTAGAGCTTGGGACAGTCATAAAGGCCATGTTTTAAGCACCACTACTTGTACCAACAGATTTCTTTACATCTTGTTCAACAATTTTGAAGTTGTTGTACAAATCATCAATGCTCATTGTTTCAATATCAGCCTTATTCATCCAGACTACTACATGAGTATTCCACTCCAGAGGCAAGCTTCTCAAAATTTTTGAATATAAGTCTTCTTAAGTGATGACTACACCCAAAATTGCAATCCTACTAACAATCTTCTGGAGCCTGTTAAAGATAGAGTCAAGTGACTATGTGCTTGATGCACTAAAATTTTTATATTGTTGCTTCAAAAGTGTCTTCTGAGTTTTCTTAGTGGCTTCATTACCTCCAAATCGTGTTTCAATAGCAGCAAACATTATTTTAGCATCACTGTACTAACTGAAAGTAAGTTGATGTTCATTGGGAAGAGCCATGAGTAGCAAGCTTCTAGCCTTCACATCATTCTTCTTGTTGGTCTTTTCTTTAGTAGTTATAGGTACTGACATCTTTGTAACTAAAGTACCATTCTCTTGTGTTGTTTGTGGTATAGATACCCATGAGTTACCATTCTCTATGACCTCCCATAGAGCATATTCTTGTACCTGGAAGTACTGCTTGATTCTTATCACCCACATCTCATACTCACCTAGTTTGAGCATGGGTAGCTTAGCAGTAGTATTACTCTATGCAGATTCAAATTCCATAACTTCTAGATCAAAGTTTCTCAAAGCACAAGCTCTGATACCACTTGTTGATCCCAAACCTTGATCGATTCCTTAGCTTGTCTAAGGTTAAATTACATTGGATAAATCCAAAATAACTTATTATAGAAACCTTGTATGTATACTAAAGTGTATGCGGAATCTACACCTTAATATCTAGAAGTATTATGAATAAAACAACAATTGTGAATGAACAAAGATATAACCAAACGCTCCAATATTATTAGATCAATAACACGAGTACTCTTAACTAGTACTAGGGTTTACAACCTTGAAGCTTTAATCGACTTTAACAACTATGAAAACTTATATCTCTACTAATGCCCAAGAGCCTCCTTTTATAGACTAAGGAGTCCTAGTCAGCTTACAACATATACTAAAGATAAACATAAACTTATAGAATATTCTAATACAATCTATTCTATAAATAACTTCTAATCTTCATCTCCAAGTAATCTTTATCTCTGGCATTAATCTTTATCTCTGACATCTCTGACTTCTCTTAGCAGTATTAATCTTCTCTTGGCAGTACTAACTATCACGAACAGTATTAATCTTGTGCTAGTAGTATTAACTCATTTAATACTGTTAGTTATAATCTGAGCAGTACTAACCTCTTAAACTAGAAGTACTAACTTATGAAGATTTATTCCCAACAATCCTCCCCTAAACTTGTGATTTACCCTAAAATCTCAAGTTTCTTCAGAATCAAATCTTCTAGTCTACTCTGCTGAGGATGCTTCCAAACATACTATCTCCATTGATTAAGTTAAGACCTGATAAATCTTAAAAGCTCATATGCCATCTCAGTGACATCATAATTCACATGAAGTTTCCATTGAAGCATTCTCATAAGTGTATCATGTGGAAGTGGATACTTCTTCTCAACTAGCATATGAATACTTACTTCTCCTAGCATCAAAGAGTGAACCCCATAAGAATCATAGAGTTTCCATTCTATCAACTTTTGACTGTGATGATTTTCCAGACTGCATCATCACCATCTGGTTCAAACATAATCTTTTCTTCTCCCCATAACATTAGATCATCAAAACCTGGTCTTGTAGATGCATACTTCTCATTAAAAAGTCTGTACAACACAATCAAATCTTCTTTATCAAAATCATTTAACATCTCATTGAAGAATATATAAGTCTTATAACTTCCATCTGCCATGTGTGTCTCATAGTATCCCACATCTCCTTTGCAATAGGATTTCTAACTAACTATTAGAGATTTAACTGCCAATGGGATCACATTAATTACTTCTTCAGAGTCATAAATAACTTCTACATACTCCATGAGTGTAAGTTTTTCTGGATCATCCTGATTCTCCTGTCTTTTGTCCTTGTCTTTTCAAGCTTTTGAAGTCTTTTTTTTCAGTCTTCCTTCAGCTTTCCTAGAACTTTATTTCATAACTTGTTCAGCTACAACATCATCTTGCTGAACTATCTCTTCTTCAACTTGTTTTGAAGATTCTTGTTGAAGATCAAATCCTGATCTCTTCATAACTTCCTTTTCAATCTCAGAATCCTTAGGTGCGAAAGCATGATTTTGATCCCATACTCTTTCAAATATAGGTCTAATATCTTCATATCTCATTCCCTTGAAATGAATCTGCTTGTATCCTCCCTGATTCTTTAAATATATACACATATTCTTCCTTACTTCAGCTATAGAGAAAGATCTATTCTGAACTGCATGATATCTTAGCACAGCAGGATCTCTCTAATCAATATCATGAGCTTGATCAGCTTCAGCTACAACTTCTTGTTCTTATCTTGCTATATCCTTTTCTAATTCTTTAGCATGTAGCTTCTGAGCTAATTCTCCATCATGACCTATTTGTATCATCTCTTTCTTCTTGATTTTCTTTGGAGGCTCAGACTCTTGCATAATAGCTTTACCTTTATCTTTTGTTGCACTCACTTTGATATTCACTAATGTTTCAGCAAGAGTTACTTCATCTTCATCACTTTGAGGACCAGCAGTACTAAAATCCACTACTTCTGTATCATCACTCTCTATTCTATGCCCAGCTATCTCATGTGCCTCCCCTTGCTTACTGCTTTTGACCAAGTTTACATTTTCATCTTTATCAATTTCTTCAATCACCCTCCCTGTTTGGAAGAATCCTCACTATGCAAACTAGCTTCTTCATCCTCTGAGGAGTCAACAACTACACTTCGTCTTTTGAGCTTGAGCTTTTTCTCTAACTTCTTTACTCGTTTAGTGAGAGTGATAAGGGCCTTGTTGTAGACAGCTTTTGTGCTGCTGAGTTCATTTTCTAATGCTGTAACCTTGTCTGACAGTTTTGTATATATATCCATCAATTCCAAAAGTTGCATACTACCCTCCCCACTTGAAATGTGTCACCTTCTCTGAGTGGTAGTTCATTGGGTAAGTTAGATAGCCTTTTAGGCCTAGCCTAAACAGAACTACCTCCCATGGTAACGTGGCACCAGGGACCACCTTCTAAGCTAGTTCTTGGAGAACTTGGCCTAGATGGTGTTGCCTTGGTTTGGGTCTTAAATATGTTACCACTTCCTTGCTCTGCTTCTAAGCTAGAAGCAATAGTGGTAGCCCTCCCCAATCCATCATGCATCTCCTTAGAGATAGCCTCATCTGCAACACTTGATAGAACATTAGACTGAGGTATCCTAATGCCCATTCTTCTTATTCTGGTCCTGGTTTTCCTATAGGTGACGGATAGATTTTGGAGTTGTGGAGATGTTTCAATGATAGT
The DNA here is from genome assembly GCA_026074375.1 of Tanacetum coccineum. Classification (NCBI taxonomy): domain Eukaryota; kingdom Viridiplantae; phylum Streptophyta; class Magnoliopsida; order Asterales; family Asteraceae; genus Tanacetum; species Tanacetum coccineum. Next base: position 20,218 of record BQNB010092880.1, read on the forward strand.
GGGTGTGTGTTGGGTCCCAATTGGGCTTGTTGGACCTTCACCCGGAGATAATTGTTCATTAAAAAGAATTGTTGGAAACAATGTTGTTTCCACCCCAAAAAAACCCATAAATTCCCTCTTCATATTGCTAAAAACTTTGTGTGTTAGAGCAGGAGCAATATAAAGTCTCTTATGAGAGGTGTTGAGTCTAGATTCTTTGTTCAAAATCAATTGTAAAAATCTTGGATACATCAAAAATTTATATTTATTCTCCAAGTTTTTCACTATACCATCAAAAATTAGTTTTGAAAAATTAAACATTTTGTTTGTGGTCAGACAAATTATAGCAATTGCTATGTTATGACTAAACTGTTCCCAAGAAGTTTTCTTTAGACTTAGACAATGAAGGATGGTATGGATCAAAAATCTGCATTGTGGGGAAAAATGACCTTTTTGAAAAGTTAATTTATCAAAATCTATTACATATCCCATAAAAGCAAGTTGTTCAAAAATTTTAGTTGTTGGTAAAGTACTAATACCATCATCATCTGCCAATTTGAGATGTCTCCCGACAGATGCTTCAGTAATAGTCTTATCTTGACCATCAACTGTTGCATGTGGCTGTATTTCTCCATTGTCAAGTGTTCTGGTACTAACAGTGTGCCAGAACTGATTGATAGGAGAAACATAAATAGTTGGATTTTCAGTTAGAGCATGCCTGATGTGGCTAGCATTTAGAAAGTGCACTATTTGATGAAAGTCCTCACTTCCTTGAAGGTTCTTTAAGTAAGCAACCATATTGTGCGTGTCATAGAATTTCAAGTTTTCCATTAGAGATTGATGAGTAAAGTAAAACTTGATTATGGTTATGGGTTTTGGTCAATTATGATGGTGTGAGAGTTTGACAAGAGCAATTGAGATAATATAGATGACATTTAAAGGATTTGATATGATCGACTAAATAAATAGTGATTTTAACTTAAAAAAATATTATAAGTTAGAGAAGTATCACGAATTATCCAATTTAAGTAACCTATAAGCGAAGTTCGTGGCAAAAATATCTCAACGGTTATATTTAATTAATGATAACTGACTCCACCGCCAAATAGTGGAAATGGTAACCTAGCAGTACTAAGTTAACACTAGCAGTATTAACTTTTGCCTAGCAATACTAAGTTTGTTTGACAGTAGTAACTCTGTCTCTAAAAATCATACAATAACATGCCTCTATTCATCATAAGCACACTAATAATAATTAGTTAGACATGTGAGAATTCATGAGGATCTATATCTATGTATAACCCATGAAGGAAGTTCCAACCATTAAGCAGGAAATCAATATCAGACTGAACCCCTAATTATCCCAAAGATTAAAACATAAGTCTCCCACAAGTTGACACAAAAACTCTCTAAACAACCAATCCAGCTGTGAGATTATTCTTTTTTAGCTGTCCAATCTATTCATACTGCTTTGCTTATCCTGCAAATGTTAGTCCAAAACCAAAGAAAACACATTCCAAGCTATTTTCTTTTGACAGTATTAAGTTATGGAACAAACTTCCATAAAATTTCACTAGCCGTAATAACTGACACACTAACGAGTACTAATCCTTTGCAAACATTTAAAAAGATCTAAAGAGATTTAGACATTAAGGATAAAAGCATTCCAATACATGAGACCAAGTACTGAAACCTTCCGCCTCAAACCTTTTGTAAGAAGATCAACAACATATTAACAATATAGAATTTTAACCATTTGGAATTAACTTTTAGCATATGCAATCTCTTCTAAAATGGATGCCTAATCATCTATATGTTTTGTTTTAGAATGTTGAACAGGATTTTCAATAATGCAGATAGTACTGTTATTGTTAATATAAATCATAGTATTCATGAAATTATACCCATAATCCAGCAATTGATTTTGAATCCATAGTACTTATCCACAGCAACTAGCAGCAGCCACATATTCAGCTTCAATTGTAGAGGTGGCAACCACAGTTTGCTTCTTACACTGCCATGATATCAACCTATTTCCTAAAAACTGACAACCTTCAGTTGTAGACTTCCTATCTTGAGTTGCTCTAGCATAGTCACTATCAGTATAAGCAACTAATTCAAATGGAGAATCTCTAGAATACCAAAGGCCTAACGTTGGTTTGCCTTTCAGATATCTAAAAATTCTCCTTACAGCTAAGAGATGTGATGTCTTTGGTGTAACTTGAAATCTAGCACATGCACATACTGCAAACATAATATTTGGTCTAGATGTTGTGAGATACATCAAAGACCCAATCATAGATCTATAGAGATGCACATCAACATCATTATCATCTCCATCTTTGACTAAAGGCTTTTCTAAATCAACTGGAGTAGAAGCAGACTTCACATCTGTGTAGTTGAATTTCTTCAAAATCTTAGCTACATGAATATGCATCGGATCATAAATCACACTTTTGTTGATGATGCCTTATTGATTCTACTTGTCCGATGGCTGTGTTCCAAATATTATACTAATATGTTTAATATACACATCAAATACACAATGAAGTAGGATTGACGACTTGGATGTTTCGTCCGAAATATTCAAGTAATTTACATTGCAATGCAATTGGTAAATGTGTCATTTCCGAAAAACCAAACACGAGCAAACTAACAATATATGTAAACTTTTCTCATACAACATAAAAGCACAACTCATAGCTAAAATTCACTTTTAACTAAATTCTAAAATAAGAATAATATTCTTGTTTATTCACCTAGGATAACATGATGTTTGGGAAACATTATGTTTAATGATTTTATGGACTTATCGTATTAAACGATTGATAAAGGATAATATATATCCCATGCATCTTATTTTCTTCGTAGCATAAATGGTTGTGTTACAAGATAATACACTACATATCATTTGAAGAAGATAGAGGAATTCCCCAGTACTGCTATAACTATAGGGGGAGAAGTGATAACTAGCTAGACCATATTAACTTTTCTATAGGCTAAAAATATAAGTTATTCGAATTGAAAAATAACCTATCAAAATATGTATCAATGCATAAACAAGTAAAAATACATTTATTCAAATACTTATTTAATTATGATATACAACGTTGATAAGAATATTAATTTTAGAGAAGTATATTTTTTTAAAAATAAAATATGTCTCTTTTCGAACATTTATCATTAAATAATCACAAACTCAATTAAAATAAATATTATTGATGAGATTCACTTCACATGGCATGAAATGGAGAATTCTTAAAACACTCTCAATATAACATATTTGTCATTGTCACAAATAAACACATCTCTTGGCTTTTGAAAAACCAAACATGTAAATATCACATATGACAACTAAACATGTAAGATGACTAAATATAAGACATCCATTAAATCAAGCAATATGTAATCGAAATCAAACAACCTATAGATCTCGAACAAAATATTAAAACATCTTGCTTACACTTATCTTGGAATTCCACACATCTTGATTAGGATTATGCAAACCGGAATTAAAGTATGTTAGTTAAGTCATGTTAGGCCATCTATGAAAATATAATACAAATTTTATCTTTGCTACACTTCATTAGGCAAATATAAGAATTCTATTTTGTCTAACATGAGAATGACTACTAGAGAATCTATTGCACTAGGAATTCAATTTAACCTAACAGTCAAATTGCTTCTAAGAGTTGTGACATTCGTGATTTAATCAGGTTAGTGATACTTTTAGAAATGGCTAAGATGTAACACCCCCATTTTTACATATAGCAGCGGAAGCTAATCTGGGGTATTACTTCAAGGTAC
>BQNB010092881.1:0-18332 GCA_026074375.1 Tanacetum coccineum
AGGACTGTTATTGTATTTCTTTTACATAGTTATTTTTTTAGCCTTATTTTTTTTACAGATATTAGACAAGCAGTTTTTAAATTCTTGTAGTTCAATCTTTTATTTTTCCTTGTATATGGTATGTGTGGTTTTGGTCTAATCTTTTGCAGTGAAATGATTCATGATGTGTGAAAAGCATGGAGTGTGTGTGGCTTTATTTTGATGCGAGCAATTCCTTCTGGTTGGATTTGTGTCATCTCTGGGGTTGCAAGAGTTTCTACTAGTGGAAATACTTGTTTCTACTGGCTGTCTTACTGGTTTCTGCTGGTAGCATTGTTCCTGCTGGTCTTGTTAATTTTTCGTTAGGGTTGACTTTTCTTTCATCGAGTAACTTAAATTGAGTTTTATTATATTTTAATAGTAAAGCTGAGTTACGTGGGCATTTAATTGATCAAAGGGGTATCTATTTAAAGGGTTAATCACTATTTGCCCTCATTTTTACAATTACCTTTGAGATCAAACCCTAATTTTTGTAGCCCTCTTTATTCATTCCACTCACCCTTCGAAATTATGATTCCTACTACCCACCAGTAGCAACTCTCTTGCATTCTAACACCAGCATTAACACACAACCCTATTCAAGCTACCGTCGAATCAATGGCTTCCCTAAAATATCGCGATGAGCACAACAGGATTGGATTTTTAGAGGTGCAACATCATTATGGGTATCAATTCCTAGGTGTAATTGACTTTTTTACTTGATTCCCACCATTAGGTATAGCTATTGTAACTGACCCACTCATCCTATGATTCCCCTAATAACCCATTCTTCTGGTTCCGGCCTCACCCTGATCATCTGAGATTAGGGTCCACCAGCTATTGTGGCCAACATTGATGAACTACTTTACACAATTAACTGAATCACAAGTGAGGAGTCCAATTGGGCAGTACATGATTAGGGGAATTAAAAATATGCCTATCGCTAAACATTATCTTAGGCATGGATAATCTAGGTTTACCTAGGTCCACTGATGGAAAGTTTACCATTCATACGAACAAAATCTCACCTAATAGACAAAAGTGCAATTAACTCATGGAGGTTCCTGATCCATATTCTCTTACACTGTCTTAGTACTAAGTCATGGAAGTTAGGATCATATAGGGAAGCCCTTTGGCAATTGCTTTAAATCTGTTTGTGTGAGGGAAAGATAAATTTCAATTTGACTAGCTTATCTTATACTGGGATGGTAAACAACATTAATAATACTAAGAAATTTTGATGTTTTCCCTAGGTTTACCTACAAATGATACTGACATAGAAACTAGGACTACCAACCATAGACCAATGCATTTAGACTGACCATCAAGATGTTTTGCAAATATGAGGCGGAATTTTCATGGAAACCATATGCCATTAGGTGCTGCAAATGCTTCCTCCTATTCAAGCCTGCTAATTGTAGCAATGGAACATCCGGGGAGCAGCAACACCTAACCCTCAGAACTGACAGGAAGACTGTTACGAACCAGAGCACAAACCGGCTCTTCCTCATGATCATCGGATCACATTCAACCAGACCAAAATCCCACTACTCTAGCTGCTCAACTGAATGAGCCAGTTTCAAAAGCACCCAGGCCAATACCAACATCTCCTAGTGCTCAAGTGAATCAGCAGGGTCCATCTTCTGACCCTAATGTTGAGTCTTCTTCTGAAGTGGATTTGACTGCTCCTGATAACTCCTTCATTCAAGTGCTATCTAATGATGAATCTGATGATTCTGATGATGATTTCGACCCTCTTTTTTTTTGGCATGTATTTGCTGCATGGGAAAAGTTGTTTCCCTACATACTACCGCGGCTTGGTTGATGACAATTGCTTTTATACTTCACTGATATAAACTTCCCCAAATACATTACTATCTTAGAGAGAGTCTCACTTGCTTGATCGATGCAGGATCTGTCTAAGTTATATGGAATTGTTGTTAAGCATGTAATGAATTCCAAACCCTTAGCTAGAACAGGACTGATTTTGTAGGGAGATCTTCATGTTTTGTTTGAGTCTACTACTGGTGGTTCAAGTGTTGAAGTTTGGAATGATCAACAGGAGTGGGTTATTCGTAGCTGGAAATTGTTTCCATTTTCTGGTGTTCATGTGCTAGAAACATTTACTGGCAAGATCTTATACATGTTTGCAGATACACCATATCCTCTCTCTGCTTCACTCATGAAGAAGATGCTGAAGCATAAGTTAGAGGTGGAGATAGATGGTATAGGAAATGATATGACACATGCTGAGCAGCTAATTGCATTCATCAAAAATCGGCTTGCTGCTTGTCTTTCATCTGCATAAGTCTGGTACAATGTTACTGTCTTGTATATACTCTGTTTCTTTTGGTATGTATAGTTTTGCTTGTATGCAGTGCTTTTAGATGGTTTTTTGAGGTTGTTTGAGTTTTGGATGGAACAAAATGTTTCTGATATGCAACTGAGCTTAAATGATCAATTATGGCTCAAAATTTGTTGTTCATAGTGATACACTATTATGGGTGTCCAAATGGTTTTATGGCACCCGTTGTTTTCAAAGTTTCTCTTTGAGGTGCAAACTATCATTATGGGGTATCAATATCCCAGCTTATGGCTAGAAATAATTGAACCTTGGCTCTCAATTGCCAGGCCTTAGGGCTAGAATTAATTGAGTTTTGGTTTCAATTCCCAGGTCTTGTACCAGAATGAATTGATATAGCTGTAATGGTTTGCTTAAAACCATAGGGTCTCTCAACTGACCAATGTTTCATGTACCAATAAGTTAAGATGGTTTGTAATCCACCATGGGAGTAACCCTTTCTGGGTCTCAAGGATTGTCTAGCCCACAAGCAAACGGCTATGTGGTAAAGGCTATCCAAATCCGTTTATGGCTGTGATGACTTGCCTAAAGTCATATAGTACTTAACCCACTATGATTCAAGTTTGGAGTGGTTGAAAATGGTTCCAATCTTCCATGGTATTCCTTTTTCTAGGACCCAATAGATTGGCTAGCCCAAGAGTTAAGATCTATCTAGGAAACTGGAAGTTAACTATGTCAAATTCTAGTTTAGGGGAGGATTGTTAGGTATATTTGTATTTATTAGTTCCTACTGGTAGGTATGTAGTTCCTACTGGTTATATTATTAGTCCTGGTAGAGTAACGTAGTGACTCTGGGATAAGTTCTAGTATGGATAGACATGAGAAGTTATAGATAGACTCATGCAAACGTAATTCTAGGAGAATTAGTTTAGGGTTTCATATCTATAAATGAAACCACACGGTTTAGGCTTCATAGAAGATTGAACAATCAAGAAACAGTTTTACGATTAATAGAAAAGATCCATAGAGGATCAAAGTATTGTTTTTAGTAATTCTTCTTTAGCACTATTGTTTATTTTCCGCGTGAACAATAGATTGTTTTGTTAGAGTCTCTCACAGAGTTACTTTTGATTACATTAGTGCTCTATATCTTTCGCAGGCTTAAAAGATCTATCTAGGGCTGAGACCTACAAGTGGTATCAGAGCCAGGTTTAATTATTGACCAAAGCATTTGATGGACCCAGATTTAATTATTTAGTGGTTCATATTGGGATGCTAAATCTATAAATCCTCTGTTTAAGGGGAGGATTTTGATTTACGGGGAGGACTGTTCTTATATATTTTTTTTTAAATGTTTATTTTTTTAGCCTTATTTTGTTTACAGATATTAGACTAGCAATGTTAATTCTTGTAGTTAAACCTTTTATTTTTCCATGTATATGGTATGTGTGGTTTTGGTCTAATCTTTTGCAGTGAAATGATTCTTGATGTGTGAATTGCAAAACGTGGGCAATGAAGATGGAATATTGGATAATGAACAGTGATCACAATCTGTGGAACATTGTTCTTCATGGAAACAGCAGAAAACGGACCGGCAGAGATCCTAGATTGGCAACATAATGATTCTTCCTTCCTGGTCACTATGGGAAGAACAAATTGCTGTCCAACGAGAGACAAAAGCTAGAACTATTCTACTTCAGTCTCTTCCAGAGGATCACATGGCTGACTTTCATCATCTTGATGATGCTAAGGATATTTGGTTGGCAGTAAAAGCCAGATTTGGAGGGAATGAAGAGTCAAAGAAAATGAGGAAGTCAATGCTCAAGCAGGAGTTTACAGACTTTAAGATATCTTAATCCGAGGGTTTGCACAAGGGATATGATAGGTTTCAGAAGGTGCTGAGTCAACTTAATCAAATGCAAGCAAGACCAGATAATGAAGACTGCAACATGAAGTTCCTTAGAGCTCTACCACCTTCTTGGTCACAGGTGGCAATCACCCTTAAAACAAAGGGTGGTCTTGATTTCTTAAGCTTTGATGATTTGTATAACAAGCTTAGGACACTTGAGATTGATGTGAAGGGTGGTTCTAGCTATGATTCAAGAGTTCCTGCTGCTCCTTCACACTCAGCTTTCATTAGTGCTGCTAGCACTAATTCCAAGTGGTCAACTGCTGATTCCAAAGGTCAACCTTCTACTGTTAGCTATACCACTACTTCTTCCTCTGCTGATGCTTCAGGCAATGTTCTTGAAAATGTTCTTCACTCTTTTGTTGCTGAAAGTGATCCACAAAACAGATCACTTATGAAGAACTTTGACCAAATTGGCAAGTTGGAGTTTAGAGGAAGAACTTGACATTCAAATGGCTGATGCAATGCTTTCTGTTTCAAAATCATTAGTTTGAAAATAAGGCTGGTAGAAAATTCAAGTTTAATAACAAAGATGCTGCCAGGTTTGATAAAAAGAAGGTCAGGTGCTATCAATGTTCAGAGTTGGGACATTTTGCAAGAGAATGTACAGGGAAGAAGGTGGATTCAAAGACAAGGTATTTTATCAAATTTAAGTATTCAAAAGGAACACTGGATAAATCAGAAGAACCAAAGGCTTTGGTGTCAGTTGATTCAATGCTCAATTGGTCAGACCACGAAAGTGAAGATATGGAGAAAGGTGCTTCTGAAGTCTATGGGATGATTGCAGGAATGGGGATGATGCTGTTATTCCTGCTGTTGATGCTGCTGATGGAGTTAGTACTGATGGTATTTTTGCTGATGGTGTGTTTGTTGCTGCTGGTAATGGTTCTGATGGTGTTTCTGTTTTGTTTTGGGGGGGGTTTTTGGTGGGGGGAGGGCTGCTGGTGTTGGTGCTGATGGTGTTTCTGTTACTTCTAGTGATGCTACTGATGCTGAAACTCAATTTGCACTTATGGGGTTATCCCCTCAGGTACAATCTTGTCCTTTTGGTTGTAATTATATTTATACAGAACTTAAAAAGGATTTTGATAATCTAGAAGTGCAATATAAAGAGTGTTTTATCCAAGTACAAGCATACAAAAGTTCACTTCAAAACTTAGAACAACAGAAATCTTGGTACCAAAATAATCAGTTAGCTTTAGAAGAGAAAATTAGAATCTTGACTGCAGACCTAGGCAACACCACCAACATGCTAAAATATACTGAAAAATTGAATGAACAGGCTAAAATTGATAAAATGAATAATCAGGTCAAACTTGAGGAGTCTAATGCAAGATTTGACAAATGGAAGGAATCTTCCAAAAACCTAGTCAAACTGATCAATAGTTCCATGTCCTCTAGATCAAAATTTGGTTAGATTGGTGACGCTTTGGATCAGATGAGGTGTTTGATCTCTATGCACCTAGTATCTTTGACTCATGTCTTAAGGATGCTATAGAGAAACCTCTCTATGACTGGTTTGTCAAACCTGTTGGAATGCATGCTGTTCCTCCCCCTATAACAGGAACATTCATGCCTCCTTCCAACAAGCCTGACATTGATGATACACAGTTTACCTATGGTTCAAAGTCCAATAATTATTCTGAATCTAACTCTGTATCTAATGACTTTGTCTCTTGTGAAACTAGTGACAAGTCCTCAGACTCAGAGACAACTGGCTTTGCATCCTGTGCATCAAGTGTCAACTCCTCAAGCACCATGACCAATGCCTCTAGTTCAGTTGATTTGAAGACTTTACACAAGACTGATGACCAAGGACCATGCAATGTCACTCAAAGTCCTAGTTTTTCTTTTAAGGAGAATGTAAAAACTCCTAGGAATTTATGTAATAGGAATGGGTCAAACAATATTAGTCTGTGTAACAACAAGTCTTTTGGTTCTAAGAAATGTTTTGTTTGTGGTAGTAAATTTCATTTGATTCGAGATTGTGATTTTTATGAGAATCAGTTGAGATTGAATAATGCACCTGTGTGGAAAAATGTAGAAAACATTCCCTCATTTGTTCCTAGACCAGCCTATGTTCCTGCTGGTAGTAGGAATAGACCAACATCTGTTCCTGCTGGTAGGCCATTTCCTGCTGGTTGGCATAATCCTGCTGCTAGACCTATGACCAGACCAAAAAGCCATTATTTTCAACAGTTTAGTAGGCCTGGCTCATATAACCAAATGGATTTCTGATAGGCGGGAAAGATGGAGAACTACTGTTAGACCTCAGCGGTTGTTCTTGGCAATGTAACAGGCCATATATTGCATAGGGATCAGAACAATGGTGGATCTCAACAATCTACAGGGTTTTTCTATAATTGATCCACAAGGCAGCCAGTCAAGTTCTGACTTGGGTTCCATGTATTACTAATGTTGTACTTTCTTTTGTATATTGTAGGACAATCCTCATACAAATAAAGATTTAGGTATTGTTGATAGTGGTTGTTCCAGAAGCATGACAGGTAATAAGGAGAAATTGGCTGACTTTGTGAAGATTAAAGGAGGGACTGTCACTTTTGGAGGTGGAGATGTAAAATCACTGAAAAGGACCCATAGAACTTCCAAACTTCTATTTTGAGAATGTTTATTTATGTGTGAAGAGCTTCAGACTTTAATTTGTTCTTGTGTCACAATTTTGTGTTACCCAAGAACAAAGTCATTTTTACAGACAAGAGTGCTTGTACTCTCAAGGAGTTCCAACTACATGATTCAAGTAGGTTGTTCTCAGAGGTCCAAGAGACAAAAATGCCTCTACTGCTTCATTTGACTGACATCATTTTAGAAAGAGAAATCAAGTGTTTTGTTGGCAAACGCATCCTTAGATGAGTCCATAAAATTGATAGAAGGATGGCTCAGGTGAACTTCAAAACATGGAACAAGCTGGCAAAACATGGATTGTCAATGGGCTTCCTCCAAAAACTCTTCAAAATGAAACACAACTGTTTGCCTGAAAACAAAGAAAGCCACACAAGGCTCTTACAAGGCATCACTACAGTCAGCACCATTATGAGCCTCTCCAGTTACTTATATGGACCTTTTGGTCTACTTCATCAGAAGCATTGATCCACAAGCACTATTCCTTGGAGGGTTGATGACTTTAGGAGGTTTAGCTGGGTTTTCTTTTTGGCGGACTAAGGATGAGACTTTTTTATCCTTAGGGATTTAATACTTTTGTTAAAAACCAGCTAAATAAAAGGGTTAAGGCACAAAATTTTTTTTATTTTTAAAAAAAAAAAAAAAAAAAAAATGGTATGACAATGGGCCAGGTTTAATATTCTAACTTATTGAACTCTATGGGGTGGGCCCTTGTCCAAGGGATTAAAGGGATTATAGTGTTGCCAGAACCCCACAACAAAATGGGGTTGCTGAAGAGAATAGAACCCTTATAGAGGCAGCAAGAACTATGCTTGCTGACTCTAAGTTACCTACCATGTTTTGGACAGAAGCAGTTAGTACTGCTTGTTATGTTCTAAACAAGGTTTTAGTAACTAGGCCCCATAATAAAACACCCTATGAACTTTTATCTAGGAAAGTTCCAAACATTAGTCACCTTAAACCTTTTGGCTGTCATGTGACCATACTTAACACTAGTGATCACTTGGGAAAATTTGAGGGTAAAGCTGATGAAGGTTTTCTTGTTGGGTACTCTGCTCATAGTAAAGCTTATAGAGTCTACAATTTATCCAACAAAAAGATAGAAGAAACACTGAATCTGAGATATATGGAAGATAAACCTAATGTTCAGGGTCTGGGTCATGAGTGGTACTTTGACCTTGACTATTTGACTGATTCTTTAGGTTATACTCGTTTCAAATCTAATCAACCTGCAGGTACTCAAGATACTAACACTCATGCAGGTACACACGATGACTCAGATTCAGAGTGTGATGAACAAGTGATTGTTGTTCCTTCTTTTCCTTCTAACCATTTTTCAGGTCCCAAGGTTCATACTGCTTCTGCCACAGTGGAGAGTACTTCAGACTCCCCCCCAACCCCCCCCCCCCCACCCCCCCCCCCACCCCCCCCCCCACCCCAACCCCCCCCCCCCCCCCCCCCCCCCCCCCCCCCCCCCCCCCCCCCCCCACCCCCCCCCCCCCCCCCAATGCAGAGGAACTTGCTAGGCTTCAAGGACAAGCATATGAAGCCAATTCTGTAGCAAAGGATACTTGGAAAACAGCTGATACGGTTCCTGCTGGTAGTGGTGTTCCTGCTACTAGCATTCCTGCTGGTAGTATTAATCAGGCTGCTGGTGGTTCTGCTGTTCCTTCTACTCCATCTTCTTCTGTGGTTGAACCTGTTCATGCTGATACACCACTTCCTCCTGGTCACTCATTGGGCTCAAGTGAAAATTCTACAAGATTTTCCTCTCCTTCTGACCTTGCTAATCACATATCATCATCTTCAGAGATGGAGGGCATTCACCATCATCCTACTACTGGCATTTTCTCTGAATCTACATATGATGCTGACTTTGGTGGTTCACCCACAAATTTAGCACCTACCATAGCTGTTGATCCTGTTCCCACAAGAAGGGTGCATACTGTTCATCCTATATCACAGATTATTGGGGATATTACTTCACCTGTTCTGACAAGGGGCACTTTGAAGAAATCCAAGTTTGGAGAAAGTGCTCTTGCAGGCTATGTTCATGATCAACAAAGGAACAATCACACAGACTATCTCCATTATCTGTTTGTTGTTTTTCCGTATCCCAACTTGAACCAAGCAGTGTTGCTCAAGCACTTAATGATCCTGATTGGGTAGAAGCTATGCAAGAGGAGATGCAACAGTTTGTTAATCAGGATGTGTGGAAGCTTGTGCCTTTGCCAGAAGGGAAAACTACTATTGGGACAAAATGGATTCTTAAGAATAAAAGAGATGCCAGAGGTATAGTAGTTAGGAATAAAGCAAGGTTGGTGGCTCAAGGTCATAGGCAAGAGGAGGGTATTAACTATGATGTGGTATTTGCTCCAGTGGCTCGAATTGAAGCTATCAGATTATTCTTAGCATTTGCCTCATATATGGGTTTTATGGTATATCAAATGGATGTCAAGAGTGCCTTTCTCTATGGGGAAATTGATGAAGAAGTCTATGTTACTCAACCAAAAGGGTTTGAAGATCCTTTCTACCCTAAACATGTGTACAGAGTTGTAAAAGCTTTGTATGGTCTTCATCAAGCACCAAGGGCCTGGTATGCAAGATTGTCTACTTTTCTGCTAAAGCATAATTACAGAAGAGGTACTATAGACAAAACTCTTTTCATTAAGAAGAATTCCAGGGATATCATCTTAGTACAGGTCTATGTGGATGACATTATATTTGGGTCTACAAACAAGGCCTGGTGTACTGAGTTTGAGGTGTTGATGAAAGGAGAATTTGAGATGAGTGCTATGGGTGAGTTGACATTCTTCTTAGGTCTACAAGTCAAGCAACAGCCTGATGGGATTTTTATCAGCCAAGACAAGTATGTCCAGGACATGCTTAGGAGATTTGATATGGAAAGTGTGAGACCTGCAACAACACCCTATGAAGCTGCTAAGCCTAAATCCAAGGATGAACCTGATGATGCTGTTAATGTTCATCTATAACAGATTATGATAGGTTCACTTTTGTATTTGACAGCTTTCAAGGGCCAGATATTATGTTTGCCAGTGAGTGCTTGATCTAGAACACCAGTCCACCTTTGAAATTCTAATTTGAATGCAGTAAAGAGATCTTTAAGTATCTCAAAGGCTAACCCACAAACTCGTCTATGGTACCCAAGAGATTCTCCCTTTGTGTTGGAAGCTTACAGTGATATGATTATGCTGGTTCCAATGGTGATAGGAAATCCACAACTGGTGGATGCTAATTTATGGGTAGAAGATTGATATCATGGCAGTGCAAAAAGCAAACAGTAGTGGCACTTATTCCACTAAGCAGAATATGTTGATAGTGCTTTCTGTTGTGGTCAGGTACTTTGGATTCAAAAATCAAATGCTAGATTATGGGTTCTATTTTATGAAACACTAAAATTTTTATTGATAATCAAAGTACCATATGCATTGTTATAAAAAATTCCAGGTTTTTCACAAAAGAACAAAGCACATAGAGATTAGGCCACCATTTTATTAGGAGATGCAAATGAGTAATATCCTTATTCAGTGCTTAAAATTCACACAGATGATAGTGTGGTGATTTATTGACCAAAGCATTTGATGGGACCAGATTTAATTATTCTTAGTGGTTATATTGGATGTCTATTTCCATAAATCCTCTGTTTAAGGGGAGGATTTGGATTTAAGGGGAGGACTGTTATTGTATTTTTTTTAATAGTTATTTTTTTTAGCCTTATTTTTTTTTCCAGATCTTAGACTAGCCGCTTTTATTCTTGTAGTTAAAACTTTTATTTTTCCATGTATATGGTATGTGTGGTTTTGGTCTAATCTTTTGCAGTGAAATGATTCATGATGTGTGCATAGCTGGTGTTGTGTGCTTTTTTTTTGATGAGAAAAAAAAACAATTCCCTTCTGGTTGGATTTGTGTCATTTCTGGTGTTGCAAGAGTTTCTACTAGTGGTAAACTGGTTTCTACTGGCTGAACAATTTCTACTGGTTTGAACAATTTTATACTGGTTGTCTTTTTGGGTTTTTGCTGGTAGCGTTGTTCCTAATGTCTTGTTAATTTTTCGGTTTTTTTTTTTTTTAGTGGGGGTTTGTCTTTTTCTTTTAATCGAGTAACTTAAATTGAGTTTTATTATATTTTAATAGTTAAGCTGAGATAAGTGGCAATTTAATTGATCAAAGGGTTATCTATCTTAAATGGTTAAACAACTGTTTGCACCCGTCATTTTTACAATTACCAAACCAAACATTGAGATCAAACCTAATTTTTTACAGCCCTCTATATTCATTCACTCACCCTTCGTAATTGTGAATTACTACTTCCAACCAGTAGCAACTCTCTTGCATTCTACACAGCATTAACACACAACCCTTATTCAAATTGGTTTACCGGTTCGAATCAATGGACTTGCCTAAAATATCGTGATGTGACACAACAGGATTGGATTCTTGGAGAAACCCAAAGGGAGTATCGATTATCATCAGGTTATTGATTTTTTACTTGATTCCCACATTAGGTATGCTATTGTAAACTGGCCACTATCTATGATTCCCTAAATAACCCAATTTGGTCTACGCACACTACGTAATCTGAGTTAGTCCACAGCTATTATGGCCACTTTGATGGGCTCCTTACACAAAATTACTGAATCACTAGTGTGGGTCAATGCAGTTACTGATGAGGGGGGAATTATGGATATGCCTATAACGGCATATTCTTTAGGCAGGATAATTCTAGGATAACCCACTGAGGGGAAAGTTGACCTTTCATAAGAACAAATTCTCACCTCAGTGGAGGTTCCTGATCCATACTCTCTTACATTGTCTTAGTACTAAGTCAGGGAGTTGGGATCAGTTTGGAACCCCTTTGGCTATTGCTTTAATCTGTTTGTGTGAGGGAAAGAAGTACAATTGGTCTCGCTATATCTTTACTGGGATGGTAAATAACATTAATAATTCTAAGAAATTTTTGATGTTTCCTAGGTTTCTACAAATGATACTGGACATAGAAACTAGGAATACCAAACCATACCATGCATTTAGACTGACCAGCAAGATGTTTGCAAATATGAGACTGAATTTTCATGGAGACCATATGCCATTGGTGGCTGCAATGCTTCCTCCTCCTCAAGCTGCCATTGCAGCGGGGTGGGGGGGGGGGTGAGGGGGGGCGTGGAACAATCAGGGGAGCTAGCACACCCAACCCTTAGACTGACCATGAAACTGTTACAGAACCTGTGCACCAAACTGCTTCTCCTCATGATCATGGATCACCATCACCAAGACCAACACCCACTACTCCAGCTGCTCAACTGAATGAGCCAGTTTCAAAACCACCCAGACCAATACCAACTTCTCTTAGTGCTCAAGTGAATCAGCAGGGTCCATCTTCTGACCCTCATGTTGAGTCTTCTTCAAAGGACAATGATTCAAATATTCACCATGACCATATGTGGCTGATGATCCCTTGGGAGGATCTTTCTTTGCTTCTCCTTCTAGGTCCACTGCAGCTCCACCTGAAGGTACCACCTCAGGAGGTGCTGCAGACCCTCTTAATCTAACAGCTTTGTATACTTTAGTATCTGAACAGGGGAAGAAAATTGGAAGTTTGGAATCTGATCTTCAAGCTCACAAGCTACTGTTAAAGGATGTGATGGGGAAGCTGGTAAAGAGAGTGAAGTTTTTGGAATCAAAACTCAAAGCAAGGGGAAGGAATGTGATTTTAAGTAAATCTGACAATGAGGAAGATGAGGAACAAGATGTGGATTCTTTGATCAAGCTAGCTAAGGCAGCTGCTTTTGCTGCTGACACTTCTTCTGTTCCTGCTGATGCCACTAAAGCAACTGAATTTCCACCTAGTTCCTCTATTCGTACTGATGCATTTGTTCATGGAACTGATGTTCCTACTGGTACTGCTTCTGATTTCTCTGCCGATCCCTCTAACAAGGGTAAATCTCCAATGGTGGAGGAAGATCCTCCAATAAAAGAAAGGTCATTTAGACAGATGGAGGAGGATTGGTTAGGAGCAGAGGCTGCAAGGAAACTTTATGAAGAGGAACAAGCTGAATTGGCTAGAGTACAAGCGGAAATGAAGAAGAAAAGGCAAGAGAATGTGATCAATTCTGCCAAGTATTACACTGATGCTGATTGGTCAGACATCATGGGACAAGTACATGCAAATCAAGGACTTTCTGCTGATCTACTTGGTCCTGATTTTAATGAAGAAAATTTTGCAGCAAGGATGGTTGCCATTATTGCAGAAAGAAGAAGGTAGTTTGAAGCACAGCAGTTGCAGGATAAAAGAGATAAGCCAATGACTTTTGCACAACAAAAGCACTTTATGCGAACCTTTGTCAAAAATTAGAGCTCTGCAATTTATTCAACAGGATGGACTTTGAAATATGTGAAGACATTCACTGATGATCAACTTAAAGCTGAGTTTGATAAGATTAGGAATGCTGCTGGTGATCTGCAAACACAGAACCTACGGAGGTCACTTAAAAGATCTGGTGCTGATGTGGAACAAACTGCGTCTAAGAAGTCAAAATCCTCTGCAGCTCCACAGACTCCAGTTCCTGCTGCTTCTCATCAATCATCTGCTAGTGTTACACCTGATGTACACCAATCACCTTTTGTTGATACTCCACCTGCTACTCCTCCTCACTCACCCAAGGCTTCATCATAACTTGATACATCTGTTGATCCAACGGTTGCTCCTACACCACCTTTTGCTACACCTGTTTCTGGGTCATCTGGACCTAGGACAAGAAGTCAATCATTTGATGCTGATATCAAGACATATAGCGCCAGGAGGAAGTCTCTAGCACCAAGGAAGATGCCTTCTTCTAAAGTGGATTTGCATGCTCCTGATACATCCTTCATTACAGTGCTATCTGATGATGTCTCTGATGCTTCTGATGATGATACCGACCCTCTGTTTTGGCATATATTTGCTGCATGGGAAGTTATTCCTACTGGCTTGGGTGATGTAAATGCTTTATACTTCACTGATAAAACTTCCAAATACTTTACTCATCTTAGAGAGATTCTGCACTTGATTGATAGACAGGATCTGTCCAAGTTATATGGAATGGTTGTTAAGCATTATGAAGTCAACCCTCTAGCTGGTAATGGATTGATTTTGTGGGGAGATCTTCATGTTTTGTTTGAATCTACTACTGGTGGTTCAAGTGTTGAAGTTTGGAATGATCAACAGGAGTGGGTTATCCACAGCTGGAAATTGTTTCCATTTTCTGGTGTTCATGTGCTAGAAACGTTTTCTGGCAAGATCTTATACATGTTTGCAGATACACCATATCCTCTCTCTGCTTCACTCATGAAGAAGATGCTGAAGCATAAGTTGGAAGTGGAGATAGATGGTATAGGGAATGACATGACATATGCTGTGCAACTGATTCAATTCATCAAGAATCAGCTGGCTTCTTGTGTTCCCTCTGCTTAAGTCTGGTACAATGTTACTGTCTTGTATATACTATGTTTCTTTTGGTATGTATAGTTTTGATTGTTGCAGGTGCTTTTGGATGGTTTTTGAGGTTTTTGGATGGCATCACAATGTTTCATATATGTTCTGATATGCAACTGAGCTTAAATCCTTTTTGGCTCAAAATTTGTTTTCATGTGATACAATATTTTGGTGCAAAATGGTTTTCTGGCACCTTGTTTTCAAAGTTTCTCTTTTGAGGTGCAACATCATTATGGGTATCAATTCCCAGGCCTTCTGGTTTCAATTCCCAGGTCTTAGACTAGAATGAATTGATATAGCTGTAATGGTTTGCTTAAAACCATAGGGTCTCTCAACTGACCTATGTTTCATGTACCAATTAGTTGAGATGGTTTACAGTCCACCATGGGAATAACCCTTTCTAGGTCCCAAGGATTGTCTAGCCCACAAGCAAACGGCTATGTGGTAAAGGCTTTGAAATCTCATTGATGGTATGTCAGTCAGGTTACCCAAAACTGGGGGGGATTAGTTATACTTGCCATATTCTTGAAATGAAAAGTGGCTAGTCCTGAGCAAACGGCTCCAGGTAAAGGGAAATATCAAATCCGTTTTTGGCTGTGATGACTTGCCCAAAGTCATATAGTATTTCAACACACTATGATTCAAGTTTGAAGAGTGTTGAAAAATGGTTCCAATCTTCCATGGCATTCCTTTTTCTAGGACCCTATAGATTGGCTAGCCCAAGAGTTAATGGCTACTTGGTAAAGGCTTCATCAAATCCATTTATTTTCTATGATTCACCTCTTCCAGGAGTTAACACACCATGGAAAGTGATGAGAATAGTTATAACCTGAATTGATGTCTCTTATGCTGCTGTGGAGATTCTGAGTTCATGCTATGGAATTCATTGTTGCTGCTGGAGTGCTCAAGTTCAAGTTATTTTGCTGCTGTTTCAATCCTCAAGCTTACACGTAAAGATCTATCTAGAAACTGGACATTAACTATGTCAAAATCTAGTTTAGGGGAGGATTGTTAGGAATATTTGTATTTATTAGTTCCTACTGGTAGGTATGTAGTTCCTACTAGTAGAGTAATTGCTACTGATAGTGTACTAGTTGCTACTAGCGGGTATGTAGTTCCGCTGCTTTATGGATTTTTAAATTTTAGGTTCCCCCATTGGTAGTGTAATAGTAATTTACTCCAGGATAAGTTTAGTTCGTTTAAACTATGGATAGGCATGAGAACTAGTAGATAGACTCTTGGAATCGTAATTCTAGGAGAATTAGTTTAGGGTTTCATATCTATAAATGAAACCACACGGTTTAGGTTTGGGGGCGACGATTGAACAATCAAGAAATAGTTTTATGATAAATAGAAAAGATCCATAGAGGATCAAAGTATTGTGTTTAGTAATTCTTCTTTAGCACTATTGTTTATTTTCCGCGTGAACAATAGATTGTGTTGTTAGACTCTCACAGAGTTACTTTTGATTACATTAGTACTCTATATCCTTCACAGGCTTAAAAGATCTATCTAGGGCTAAGACCTACACCTAGCAGTATTAATTTTAACTAGAAGTACTTTCTACACTTTACAACCTTTACAAGTGTAACATCCCCTCAATTGTAGCTACAGATTTAACATTCCAATGCTCACTACTAAGAAGTTAAACCTGGTGACATCAAATCCTTTGGTGAGAAGGTCTGCAACATTATGATCAGTATGAATCTTGATAACCTTTATTAGTCTCTTCTCATAACAATCTCTTATAAAATGGAAATGAATCTCAATATGCTTAGTCCTTGAATGAGCAACAGGATTCTTGATAACACTTATAGTGCTCTCATTATCAATATGGATTTTGGTGTTCATGAAATTGAAATCATAATCCATCATCTAATTCTGTATCCATAATACCTGCCCACAACAATTAGCAGCTGCAACATATTCTGTCTCAGTAGTAGAATTTGCCACAATAGTCTGTTTCTTGCATTGCCAAGATATTAATCTTCTTTCAAGAAATTGACATCCACCTGTAGTTGATTTTTGGTCAAGGCTGGATCCTCCATAGTCACTGTCTGAGTAAGCTTCTAGTTCAAAAGGTGAATCCCTAGGATACCATAAACCAAGTTTGGGTTGATGTTTGAGATACCTAAAAATCCTTTTTACTACATTTAAGTGTGATTGAAGACTTTTGAGTGACTTGAATATCAGCACAGGCAAAACAACAACATGGTGTATGGCCTTGTTATTCAGTCATATACATTAGAGAGTCAATCATTAGACTGTAGACATGTACATCTAATCTACACAATCTTCATCCTTGACCAGTGGTTTTATTAGACTGAACTAGGAGTAGTAGTTGTTCATGAGGGATAAAATATAAAAACTTCTTTAAGATGTTAGTAATATTATCCTTGAACTAATAAATATTCCCTCAGGTAGTTGCTTCACTTGAAGTCCCAAAAAGAATGTGATTTTACCCATGGAACTCATCTGGAATCTTTTGTGCATACAATCTTCAAACTCTATACAAATGGACTGTTTTGTAGAACCAAAAATAATGTTATCCACATACACTTGGACTAACATAATGTCACTCTTTTTCTTCTTGATAAACAATGTTTTGTCTATGGTACCTCTTTTAAAACCATTTTCCATTAGAAAAGAAGAAAGTGTCTCATACCCCCAAGCTCTAGGTGCTTGATGTAGACCATAAAGAGCTTTGATCACCTATAAACTTTGTCTGGATGAGCAGGATCAACAAAGCCTGGAGGTTGATGAACATATACCTCCTCTTCAATAGTGCCATAGAGAAATGCACTTTTAACATCCATTTGGTAGACAGTGAATCCCATGTATGATGCAAAGGCTAAAAATAACCTAATTGCCTCTATCCTGGCAACTGGTGCAAAAACCTCATCATAATCTATACCTTCCTCCTGTCTAAACCCTTGTGCTACAAGCCTTGCTTTGTTTTTCACAACAATACTTCTCTCATCTCTCTTATTCCTGAAGACCCACTTTGTGCCAATTACCTTTTTCCCATATGGCAAATCAACAAGTACCCAAACCTTCTGTAATTTGAACTGTAGCAATTCCTCTTGTATTGCTTCTACCCAGCTTTCATCTTATAAGGCTTGTGATATGTTCTTGGGTTCTTGGGAGAGAAAACATGCCAACAGACAGTTCTGATGATCTTTGTGATTTGTTCTGTTCTGTTTGTGGATGTAGCTTACCAAAGCTTGTTGTACTGAAGAAGCTTTTTGAATCTTCCCTCTTGTTTGAACTGCTGATTTAGGATCTCCTAGAATTTGATCTTTTGGATGAACCTTATGAATTCTGAGTGTGGGAATAGGACTGACATCAATGGTGTGATCTATATTGTTAAAATTAGCCTCTGCACCCACATCATCATCATCATAAGCTCAACTGAATATGCCATCATTTGGAAATTCATTTGAAACCTCTTCTAAGTCAGGCATATTTGGATCGGTGGGTAGATCAGCATTAGGGAGAGTAGATGCATCCATAGGTATTTGTCCTCCAAGATACACAAAAGATGATTCACCAGCATTTGCACCTGTGGGAGTACTAGCAGCACTAACATATGGTGTGTTGGCAGTATTAACAGATGGCCTACCAGTATTAAGTTTGTTAATACTGGTAGCCTGAGTTGCCCTCTTTGTAGATGCACTTTTCCTTTTTTCTTCTTCAAAGGCTTGCCTTGTAGCATCATCCACAGCCATTTCTTGAGCCACCATCCTCTCAAGATCATCTTTCATGGCTTGTTCAGCTGCAATATCTTCTGGAATCCTTGGTCTATGAGGATGTAATGGAAGCAGTATGTACTCCTGAGTAGGTTCTTTATCTTTTCCTGATGAACCTGCTACATAAGATTCTTATGTACCTGCATCCACAGTTATTTGATTTTCTACACTAACAGGGATATAGTTCATTGTGTTGATTAGAAAATCAAGATCAAACATCCAA